>DVOY01000124.1:0-14332 GCA_018237585.1 Apyrrothrix maculosa | reverse complement strand
GTTTGGATTGCTCAATGTGCAGTTGTTCGTTGTAGCGAGCCAGCACCGTAAATGCGATAATATATTGACAGTGTTTCCCTTTTAACAATCAAAACATTTTTCATTTTGGATAACCGGTTCTAAAAACGATTAACGCAGAGAATACAATTTAAGTTATGGTTGATTTATTTTTATTTGTGTTATTGATCTTTGGTTGCCTAAGGATACATAGTTTGAATGTTTCCAAGGAAAATGTAGTTTTGACGAATTTTTCAAAATTTCAAATGACCACCAGTTAATTGCACGAGTATTCAAATTTTCCAAATTTCTAAGCAAAAGTAATTCTAAAGGATTTAAATACTTGGAAGTTTTAATTATAACTATATAAATAGACTGCCTAGTCGGTCGTGTTGATTGCAAGCTCGACTGGCGATCGACTGGTCCTGGGTTGTAGAGAAGTCTAGCACACTTCACCACTTACGTTTACGTCCCATTATGGAATAAATCATGAGCCTATTGCCATACATCGGCCACTAATCCAGACTCGGAGCCAATACTAGAAAATCTAAGTTCTAAAACTCCAAAAGTACCCAACCGGGGATTACAACCCAGGACCTCTCGATCAGCGGTCATGCGTGCAAGCAACACCACCAACGAGGACGAAATGATGTTGTCTTTAAAAAATAATAATGAAATGGAATTAAAAATAATAAGTTACATATAAATACAAATAAATTTATTGCGGCGACATTGTAATTCGTAGAAGCGAGGCAGCACGTGGCCCAGTTTCACCGTATCTAAGTCGTATTGCGCCACCGGTTGCATAACCCTTCGATACCCACTATTGTTCCTTCACTTGACTTTAGGTAATTGTCGACACAGAACACATGACTCATAGAAGTGGCAGTGGCGTGGTAAGTGTCAAAAAAGCAAAACATCACGCATGTAATCCCCGAAGAGGTAGACAGAGGAGCGTAGAACAGTCCCACGTTGCACCAGTTACGTTTACGTCCCATTATGGAATAAGTGGCGAGTCTATTGCCATACACCGAGCATAAATCCAAACTCCGAGCCACTACTAGTTATAAATTGTAACTAAGCTATAAATTTTAAATAGAAATTCTAGTTTGAAAAATCCAATAGTCCCCATCCGGGATTTGAACCTAAAACCTCTCCTTCGGAATTTGCGCACGCAACCCCTCGACCTACGAATCAGTCAACTACTTATTAAAAAAAACAGTTTAACGAAGTATAACATTTACCGCCAACTCTACACGTACAAACTCTACACGAATAATCATGAACACAGTCCGTCGCGCTTGCCCGCTTATAATCTCATTAAACCTTTGTTTACGTTTTTACACTTTGTTTCATATTAATATGCGTAACATTCTTATATTTTTATCATTTGACGCAATATTAACTTATTCCTGATCGCGTTTATTGATAGTTGCTCAAATAATAATTCTGCAACCCCACAGACGAGTTCTAACCACTAGATCGATCGGCCAATGAAAACGCATTGTTTTAATTTTGCCCTTCTTCTATCATATTATGAATACCCTAACAATAAAACACTGTTAAATCCAATTTCATGTTATGTATTCCAATTTACAACTAAAAGTCGCTCAAACAATCAATATTGTATCACAATGGTTTATGAAGGCTGTATATTTATTATTGTACGATTTGTACTGTTTTATTTCTTTTTCGTTATCATATTTTAAAAATAATTAACATGCAGATGAGCTCCCCGACGGTAAACATGTGACATTAGTACTACAACAGAATTCTCCAATGCAGTGGCCTCCTTTGTAACCGAGAGCGGATTTTGCTTTTACCTGTAGTCTATACATTTAATAGTCTATGTTATAACACTTTATTTCTCTAAACAATTTACAATAAATTCTCTTACACAGAAATTAAATTATAAACAAAACATGTATTGTACCGATTAGTCTAGTGACGAAATGCAATAAAGATTTTATATGGAATAATATTAAATACAGAAATGAAATGAATCATGTACTGAATGGAATACTGTGTTTTCATGTCTTGCTGCGCGTTGTACAAAAATTCATTAAGAACTCTATTTATATTAAGGTGGAGATTTTTTTTCCATTCCGTTTCTACCAGTCTAGTATCTACTATGATTACTATACCAATTAAAATCATATTAAAGCATACAATGTCTTCGCATAGTTATCTTCTTACATTCTTTTATTGTAATCCGATACAAAACATTTGTATATATTGTATTCTTTGGTTACATTCTTATATATCATATACATAACATTCCATTGGTCATATACGTATACACAATAAACAGTGTTATAAATACGATCAATACATCACAACAACTAAACAAGAAACTGGTTTTCCTTATCTCACCTTGTCTTACATCACGCCTTGAATAGGCGCGGTCACTTCCGATAAGCGCCGCGCATACATACACGGGCGAACAACCTTACGCACTTCCGCTTGTCCTTTGAGGTTATTTGTCACGATGTAATGATATTTTATTTTTATTTTCTACATATTAACAACTTAGAGTTTACCACAACGTTTAAAAGTTCAAAAAGTTTAAAAGTTCCTTCAACAGATGGGAGTGTAACGCTTTATTGCATGTAGACGAAGCCAAAGAAGCCCGCCAAGAGCCGAGCGGGTAGAAATCTTTAGTCTTTGCCTACCCTTATGAAAAATGGCGTGACAATATGTACGTTCTTTGAAGCCTGTGAATCCTGCCAAACCGCGCTTGGGTATCATAGCAGATGCTGGTCTTAACCTTTTTCATTCTGAGAGAACATCCGTGTCCAATTGTGGCATGTTAACATCACTGATGATAATGATGTTGATAGATCATAGAGTCGATACATTAGCAGTTCTGAATGTTGACCCTGAGTAGACGATGACTTAGGTCTTATGGAAAATCGTAATGTCTAGGATTTACTTAGTCCTCATTCTATTGCACCTGCAGTCTGCCACTAACAAAATGTGTCCGTTTAATTTGAACGATATAATTGTAGTAGATTTCATGAATAATTAGGCACTTACATATATGCAGTTTAGAAATGATCCACGTGCAGTACAACGTGCACTTAACTATGTATGTATGTGTTATAACGATATTTAGAAAGACGCAGGCAAAAATACTGAGCAGTCAACTTTACTCATTTAACGATCGTTAAATCGATTTCAAACGGCCGACCATGAAGATCTTCAAGCAATATCTTACAAGACTATTGCATAAAGACTATTACTGTACGTTCTTTCTTAAGTGTTCCTTGTTTGTTAATAATACAATTCGTATTTACTTGTAATAGGCCTGTTATAATAGGACGATTTCAATCGGACTGTTGTAATAGGACTGTTATAATAGGACAGTTCCTAAATTTTAATCCAGTTGGTATGTAAACAATTAGCATTATTTAATACCCCGCTTGCGACATTCGTCCTATTCGTCACCCGCACGGTACTACTCTAGGTCATATCCATAAGATGGTGCAGAATGAAAATCCGTGGGTGACAACAACAATTTAATATGAGGACAATTCACTGTTCATCTGTTTGTGTATTCATAACCTAATGATACTATTTATAGTGCGGAATAATTGTAACGAGTTGGTAATACTCAAGTTGTACGGCCGTAACTGAGTCATATTGGACGTTAAGTTCTGTGGCGCCTATGATTTCATTATAACGCCTCGGATATCTATGTATGTATGTCCTCTCGTACATTCATAGGTGAACAGAAGTCGTATACCTCTTTTTAAGAATATCGCGCGTACGTACCATTACTACATTTGACATAACTAAAATGTACGTATGTAGGTACCGAAGGACCGCATAAAACTAACTTTATACTTAGTATTTGTCATAAAATAAAATAAATAAAATAAAACAAACAGATAATAAATCTATGATCATACAGTAGAACAAAGTAAAAAAATGTTAGCAACTAACTTCACACTGTTGCTTTTTTCTGTCGGTGTGCGCGCGCATCGTAAAAATTCACTCTCAACATTTTTCCCAATCGCGCCAAAAGAAATATAACCTCAAAAATTTATAGTCATAAACTACTCTATAGCATGAAAATTCCATTAAATTTAAAACTGAAAATTTATGTAGTTATGACCGAACTTTGACCGTTAATCGACTACAAATATTTCTCATTTTACTCTACCGTAATTGTAATGTGTCAAGTAAGCATAAAAATATGTTTTTTTTTTAATTAATAGTTATTTTTAAATATTTTTTACGTAACATGACGCCTGTAATCCCCGAAGAGATAGGACGAAGAGTGTAGTACTCTCCCGCGTTTACATCCCACTCCGTATCCACACGTGGAGACTCCTAGCCACTACTACAAATTTTAACTAGAGATTCTAAGAAAAAGCAATAATACCCGACCCGGGTATTGAACCCAGGACCTCTCGATGCAACCTCTCGACCAACGAAGCAGTCAATATTTTTATTGAACTCATCTTTTTTATTCAAGTCTTTATTTTGTAACAAAACAAATATCATCACAGAATTGCCTAATTTATAGCTAATAGCGCAAATACCTTATACAATCACGGAAACAAATGTACACTTCGTACATCTAAATAGACATAATTATGAATGTACAATTTAAACAAATAAAACCTATTACTTTTTCAATACAAATTTATAGAAACACGTGCGTTATTATCTTTACAGACCTTAAACATTTTCATTTATTAGAAAGAGCGCATGTAACACAGCAAGTATTACAAGTGTTATTTGATAATGGTGTATAAAACGCTGTGTCGAAACGACGCGGCCCGCCAGTATCAAGTGACGCAACGGGCAATTGTGGCGCTTACCCAACATCTACAGGATGTCCTGGCGTTTGTATTCAGACGAATGATTCTTGATGGTTTATGTTGAATACATTTCTAGCAAAAGCAAGCGTATGCCTAGAGTGGACTGCACTGTGATATGGACTGATAGTGACTGAGATATGTTTTGGTGTTTTTCTCGCCTTTTTTTAAAACGAGAAATCTGACATAGGTAGGTATGTTTGGAGGGCCGGCAGACTGGTACGAGAAAACTGCAAATAATTTATGAATAATTGCACTTATTAACAACTGCACCTCTCGTTTCTAGCAATATTGATTGATTCTCTGCAGGGGATGACATTACATGTCGCAAAGAATTTGTACACTTTACAAACGATAGACGCAGTTAATTCTTGCTAGGGTTGCCTTTAAGAATTAAGTAATTGTTTATGTAATTATCTTTAAACACCAGCAAATCGTCATAATTTGTATCCCAATCAATTCATTTTGAAGCAACATAGTTGTATAAACTCCTAATTAAGTAAAGGGAGGAACCTATTACATTCTCCCACCTATTCCCAGAAAAGAAACGTCAATGTTAATATTATCAATATTTTATAAACACTTTTTTATTATTACTAATACATTCAATACAATGCTATAAAAAATAGTGTTACCTGTTCTAATGTGTTATATTTATTCAAATAACGATTACATACATATGCGATCAGCACTGTAGATATAAAGCGTGATGCATTAAACGTTATTCAGCTTCAAACGAGCGCAAATATGACGTATCACGAATTTGTTACAAATAAATAAATTGGACGTATCGTTACTACATCGGTGCAATATCGGTTGCACAAATAGCCACCCAGTTATACGAAGGGCACGATTGCAGATGTTGCATTGCATGATTTATTGAGCACCGATATTAGAATGTACTGAAATAGTAATTTTATTATCTTTCCAAACACATATGTATATTTGTATATATGTAGGTACACATATAACGTTCGTTTTACTGAGAATCTTTTGTCAATTCTGTCTTTATTATTTATAAAACACGGCTAATCGATATTTATTAATAAGCAATTTTTGATTAACTGAGCTGTTGATCCAGTGATCGGTGATCCTGACGACCAAGCCAGTGATTTTACGTTCGATTCCCACCCTGAATAAACATTTACGTGATGACCCTAAGCATTTACTGTGCGAGGCTAATAAATTATCCACATAGATATGTATTTAGAAATAAAACGGCAGGAAAATTAATCACAATGTTCTCCAGGACGTGTAAATGTAGCAACTCGCTTTGTTCTGATTTCTGATTGATGCTGGAAACGTGCACATAGGCCATCATACAAATACATACACTGACATTTCTTTCTCTATTGCTCCCACTTTAAATCTTTTACCTTTTTAAATGTAAACCTAACATCACGCCTGTAACCCCCGAAGAAGTAGGCATAAGAGCGTAATACGCTCCCACGTTACATTTACGTCCCATTATTGAATAGGCGGTGAGTCTATTGCTGTACACCGAGCACAAATCCAGTCTCGAAGTCACTACAACAATTTTAATTTAGATACATCCAATAATACTCCTATAATCTAAATTTACCTTTTTAGTTATCCGATTTCTCAGTTACTCAATCACCTTTCAGCATTTAGCCATCTCATCTTCTGGCAGGGTCGCCGTGTAATGTGTTAAAGGGTCGTATTGTATTGAGGAGGCGTGTTGTTGGTTTGATTACTTTATTAATACTCTCTAAATACGGAACTTACACTAACTTATATCATAAGGTGTGTAACACACACTGCAGTCCACTACTGGACGTAGGCCTTCTGGAAAGAGGTTTTCTGCCTATGGTATGAGCAAAACTTCTCGCGCCGCCTACGCTGCTGTCCGTAGGCGGTCAATTCATTTAATCGTGAGTACGTAAGCCACGCCATACTGTGATCAGCCGGTTGCCAGAAGAGCAGAGTGCTCCACGGCCTACTACGATGGTGTTTCAAACACTTTAAACCCACTTTTAATCCGTATAACATAAGATGAAACTTTATTTGCTAACAAAGGAAACCCGAAATCAAAGCTACAATCAATGTCCTCAAATTACATCATTAGTGTTTCTTACATTAAATTACATTTAATTTCCAATGTTCTATGACTATATTCATGCAACATAAATTACACAATCCACTCAACACGCTTCTAATTAATGAAATATAAACGGACCTAAATTTAAAACATATTCGCAAGGACAATCAACTATTCCCTGATTTTGCCTTATGAAGTGTTTGCGCAACCATAACTTTTAGAATCCAGTCGAACCAATCGCCCGGTGGTTCGAGCAATAACAATGTTAGGAAATCGACTGCGAGTAACCACGCCTTAATATCTCGTTGGTGCTTAACCCTTAGCTTCAGAATAGGCGCCCTAAACATTATACGCAGAATAACATATGACTCGACCTTAACACAGCAAAAGAAATTTTATATGAACGTGTAAAACGAATAACTATGCCTCTTATTACACGTATGCAAGATTATTTACTAAATGTTGATATATTTTTCATATTCAGATGTTTCTTAATACAGCAGCCGCTGTTGCAAAAGGAAGCTGCCTTCATATTTATTTACAAAATTACATATTTATAAGATATATATTTATATCGACTTTAGCATAACATAGCGACAATTTGACAGACAAATATAAAGAGATCAACAAATAACAATGTAACATGTCGTATTTAAATCTTAATTTGTTTTTGGAACATCATTTCCGCTCAGCAGCAAAGACATTAACAATATTAAATGAACAGAATATTATTTAAAATTGTGTCTGCCTTACGTAATACAATCCCAAACACCAACCGTGTGTGCTACAGCGAATCATATGAGGTAACGCGGCGGACTTCAAGGATGAACACTGCAATAGAGCTGGTAATGTCGTGTTATGAAAGGCGCGTTAAGTAGGTGTGACTCGTGAAAATTTGCCACGCGATTTACAATAACTTGCTTCGGATTAAAGCGCCGATAAAGAGAAGCCTTTGTCCTATAGCGGACTGCTCAGGTTGGTGGATTGACGAAAGATGATCAAATTGCGAATTAAATTGCTAAACCAAAAAAGTTATGATGTTATTAACCATCTTGTATGATACTAATAATTTCATACCATAACGCCCCAATTATAGATTGAACATATATGGTGAGAATCAATATAAATTATAATTTCTGAGCATGTTTTACAGGCAAATGAGACTGGACTAAAAGGGTCCGATTCATTGATGGAGTACAACTGGAATTTATCTTCCTTTCTCTTTTTAAAGGCGCACTAGAAAAACACAGGCGCCACCATGAGGCCTATAGTCTCGACAGAAACCCTACTATTATGGCACTTCTTAGGAAAGACAACACCAGTTAGAGGATACTAGAAGCTGATCTGATAACGATAGTGCAATCATCAAGTATCTCCGCAATGATGAATCATCAGACATGTGTCGTGAATCATTCAATATATATTCGTTCGGTATTCTGTTTTATCAGGATTCACGAATAACAAAGGAGGAAATGAAATCGGAAATAATACCGATAATTACGAAATGGAAATCTCAAACCACTAACGAAATATGAAACCAAACATATTTATAGCTATAGTATTAATGAATAATTTGACAGGAGTCCTTTATGTATGAAAATGTAAGTAATATGAGAGTATCTAACTCGTCTCGTCTCTCGTCTCGTTGGTCGTGTTGGTCCTGGGTTCAAATCCTGGGTCCGGTACTATTTTTTTTTAATTTACATTTTCTAATAGAAATTTCCAGTAATGGCTCGGAATAGGGGACGTAAACGTAACTGGTGAAATGTGAGAGTGTACTACATTTCTCTACCTACCTCTTCGGAGATTACAGTCATGATGTTACTTAATAATAATAGATTGACACCAGCAACAACAACAAATCGTAAGCGTGATTATATTACATCAAGCCTCGAAGTTGAAGGTTAAATAATTCAAATGTCGACAAGAAAGAAAAAACAGAAAGCGGCACGACCAATCTAATATTAAAAGTTAATAAAAAAAAAACAATACCTTTTTTAAACATGATACTTGTCTATTGACACAAACATGATACCTCCCTTGTGAGGTCTTGTGAAATTGAAGGACTGAAGCTCTCACCGTCAATAATAAAAATAAACGTCACGTAAAGTTATTAATTAGCATGTGTCTTTATTAATTCAACATGAAGTATGACGGTGGAGTAAGAGTCTAGAATGTTATTAATTAATGGAGTATTCAACAATTTAAAGGAAAACACAGTCATACAAAAGCAAGTATACACCTAGATATTAATTCTGGATAGAAGATGCATTTTTACGAATACAAAGACACCAGCGCCATCTACAACCGGCATACATGAGGTAACGTTACGCAAGCCCCAAGGATAAAGTTGGTTAAGCAACTCAAATGTCGACTTAGGAAAGGAGCGGCGTGTCAAGGCGCCTTGGAAGTGGAAACGCGCTCCTTTCAAACGTTGGGCAATGGGATATGCCACCAAATGCCACTGTTCACTTTTTGCTGGGCGCAGATTTCGTAGTAAAGTACCCACCCGTGGTATTAATGTAATATGCGCCGGTACTAATTTGGGTCACTGACTGCGTTCAGTCGATTTTGTGTACTATTTTTATAATATGTACCTGTGGTCCAGTGGTATGTGATCCTAGGTCCACCGGAGGTTACGAATTTGTTTCCCGGGACAAATTTTCCCGTCTACAGAACAATGTGTGTGCCCTATGTCTGGATGTAAAAAATAATAAAAAAGTATTTGTAAATATGCATGTGTGCATAAATATGTGTATGATTAGTTGCGTAGTAATCATAGCCCAGGCTCCGCCTTGTTTTGGGATGTTGCAAAATATTTAATTTATTTACAAACATTTAAAATTTCATATATACTCGTACATATGTGAGTAAGAGATAATGATATTTTTAGTATTTATACGTCATTTAGTAGGATACCAGAAAACTAAGATAGTCAATTTTAGTCCAACAGTGAACCAGCAACAATAGCTTTAAGAACAAAACATTATGGTAGTTTTAACAACAATTGCTTTACGGTAGAAATAGATTTATTTGTATTTTTGCTTCAGGCGAACTGAACATTTGTTTAATGGTTAATAAATTTATTGTCATAATAATTATCAATATACATAGCTTTTTTGCCATTGGAACGAAATAATTTTATTAATCATATTTTCCAGTTCCCAAATTTTAAAAAAACTGAAGCAAATTAAGGCACCGCCGCATTTAAGGCTAATCTCATCTGCAACGTGAACTTTGCAATGCGAAGATTACTTCATTGGGAATTAATAAGCTTCAAGCATTGCTAAGCATCTCATGTACTGGATGTTTGTAATAATAATAATAAATAAAAGATACAGTAAATTCTTCTCTTACGAAATAATCACGCAACCTTTGGCAATCATTGCCATACTTCTGTTAGTCACGGCTCGCCTCTAAGTACAAGTGAGGGTAAGCAGACTCGACACGCCTTAGAGAGTATCACGGAGAACTGAAATGCGTGTAGGCGAGTCATGTTTTCATTGAATGTTGTATGTAGTCATGGTTGTCGTTGGTCGTGTTGGTTGCAACCGCGACTGCGAATGGAGAGGTCCTGGATTCAAATCCCGGATCGAAGACTATTGGATTTTTCTAAAAAATAGTATTTCTAGTAGTGGCTCGGAGTCGGTGTATGCCAACAGGATCAATACTTATTTCATATTGGATCACGTTTTACACTGAAATCGATTATATGTGGCTATTTTTATCGACAAACGTAACATTTTTATCGATAAAACACTCTAATAGGGTCTGATAGATCATGCAGTTATTTCTTATATAAAAGATCATTAGTGACTGATTTTGACAATTGATTGGATCTCTCCTGAAACCTTTTAGGTTTATTAAAAGTTCAGATAAATAGGTTTGTTCCAAAAACTTCTATATTTGCTTAACAGCAATGTGACATATTTCTCACACCGTCCTCGATCACTAAAAACCCGTTTTCAACCATTTTATTGGGGTAACTTTGAATGACTTCAATTTATTCAGACTTTATGTTTGTATATAAGAAACATAATTGCATATGTGATGTTCAATAAAATCCACAAACATTATTGAAAAATACGGAGAAATACGAAATCAGTGTCAACATTTTTTTGCTGTTTTGAAATGATTTCTATATTCTATAACACACAAAATTGGGTGACCGCATTATTTACAGCGATTTCATTATAAGCGACCCGGTCACAAGGCTTAGAATAACAAAAAAATTGGTATCATCATCGCGCTATGCAATTTGTGAAACTTACCAATAAAACTCAGTGTTTATAGTACTTACAAAATATCAAACTGGACTCAAAAGTATTACATAAAAAATAACCGTAATCGCCAAATTGTAAGAAACTTAATAAAATTTCACGTCCCAAGTCGTCATGAAAATGAAATAAGCGCGTGATGCCTGAGAAACTATTTAGCTATTTGTCTCTGTTGGAATATTTTCATAAAAACTCTTTCATAAACGGCGTAAAATTCAAATTTCAGGGGGTAAATGCAAGACTTTAATGGGTATATTTGATCAGTAGGCACTATTACAGGCGATGCGCGAGAAACGACCCCTATATGAGATAAATAAAGTCATAAATAAGTAATTGTTTTAGGTATATGGAAATAGGCTCACGCCTATTCCTCTCGCCTCTCACCATAATGGGACTTTAGACATAACTGGTAAAAAACGTGACAGTGTACTAGACTCCTCTGTCTACTTCTTCGGGAGATATAAGCGTGATGTTACGTTAGGACTAGTATCTCTACAAAAGCTTGTAGATTCAGGTAACTTTCATGATGTGAACTTATTTCATTAATATTAATTCCAATAAACTTTTAAATTATAACTATGTGCGGTATAATTCAATGTTAAAAGAATTTGCACTAAAATTATTTCATAAACGAAATAATTGTAATTATATTTTACATAAAACTTTACATTTTCAGATGTATAATATAATGTAAATGTATAATTCACAATCATCAAAGATTACTGCGTCGTTGGATTGTTCATTGCGTAGCATGGAGATACAACAGTGCGAAATTAATACATATTTATACAAAGCATATCTTCTTCAGTTTATCAATCGCAACTCACTGTCCATAACACAAGAACCTAAATCAATGTTTACAAAACATTTTTTTCGCAAGTAATCGAAGTTGGTGAATTTCATTTGCGAAACAGTTTTTTTTAATCGTCTGAGAGCAGTTGATAGCGTTTGGAAATGATTGTGTTCATTTTGTTTTTCGTCTAATTACTTTTACAGCACCGCCGGCGGCGGCATGACGAAAATTCACTGAGCAATACGAACCTGACAAAATTGTAAATTACAAAACATATTAAAATACATCGAAATTCAGCTGCGATTTTGTTCAAAGTGTATGACGTAATGTAATGCTACTGTGACGTATGCGTGAGTGTAAATATATTATTATAAATTATTGACATTGAAAACTCGAAAGATAGGTAAGTAAATAGTGTAATTATGAATATTAAATTCAATAAAAATAAGATATCTTTGACATAATAAAATAAAAATTTATTCAAATTAAAAAAGTAAGTTACTCCTGGCTTCGCGCGCTTTACCCTGGTAATGATAAAATTTCTCACAGTAAAATGTCCTCTTACCTTAAAAAGTTATGAGGACACCAAATTGCGCGAACCTCGGTTCATTACTTTTTTCCTGATAAGCCAACAAACAGACAAACTTTTTAAATAAGGTTTTTATGATTTGTATTGTTTGTACAAAAAGTAATATTTACTATTTTAAAAATTATTTCTTGTACACGTTTCTTCCTTGATACCTTTTTGTTGTTAATTTGTAGGAGATAGGTTGTAAATAAAATGAATATTAAAGTTTTACACGTAATCTATTATTTTAAAAACGCTTTTTTTGGAAAAAATAATGAAGACACATTTATCATTTAGAATTGTACAATTGTAATTTCAAAACGTTTCTGTAGTATTTGTTTTAATATCCAAATATGTATATAAATTATTTTAAAACGGAATGTATAATTCTCGCCATATATCTTAGAAGATACAAGCATGCCTACTGATAGATCAGTAGGAATATTTCCTGCCACATTTTCCACATACATAAGAACAATCGTCTTGAGTTAAGGAACAGTACACACTTTGCGGCGTCAATTGGACAGCGGGACAGTACTGGTCCTGATACGACGAATATGGGACATTGTACAATCCAGCTGTACATTGGGGTGTGATGCAGTTATCTTGGTAAAGCGAGGGGCAGGCTACATTATACGTAGGCAATGTAGAACCACATTGGGTTGCTGTATTGATGGGTATACAGGAAGACACGGGCTTGGAAACACAGGTGCAATCGAAATCGCACCCTGTTTTCGGCGTCAGATGGTGCAAAATGGTATCTTCGCAAGGCTTTTGCGGTGCGTGTAAGTATATGGGTCCTTCGTAGTTCTTTATTTGAATGATTGTAGACGCTTCACTGCAACAAGCGTTGATTGAAACTACCTGGAAGATGGAAAGCTGATCAAATTATGTACTGATTTATCTTTCGAATGTTTTTTCAGGATAGCCCTATAGTCTCGGGCCTAACCGAGGTTCGTCTTTATATAACCTCCCCTTTTATAACTACGTCGCGGCGGATATTGCAAACTTTAATACTAAATCAAAGTTTATAAGACTAAAGTTAAAAACATAGGAGGTGAACACAGAAAAATCTAATTATTTTATGAGTGTTTTTACAGTTCGGCGTAAACACACATTACGCATTACTATTCTTATTAGATAAATACACCTGTGTGTGTCAATTGCTCCGACGATGCAATGAATCCTATTGAGCTACGAATAAGAAACATTACTATTTATATTCAATATATACATCAACCCATGACAGACAATCAACAGCGAATAGGACATATTCTAACGTAACACCGTAACATCACTCCTCTAATCTCCGACGAGGTAGGCAGGGGAGTGTAGTACACCACCTCGTTTCACCAGTTATATTTACGTCCCAATATGAAATAGGTGGTGAGTCTATAGCCATACACCGGCACAGATACAAACTCCGAGCAAATACTAGAAATTCTAATTTTAGAAAAATCAAATAAGTACTCGACCCGGGATTTGAACCGAGGACCTCTCGACCGGCAGTCGCACTTGCAACCAACACGACCAACGAGACAGTCATGTTCTAAACATTACTAAATAATATCTTTCGTAATAAAATTTGTATACTTACTTGAAACACGAGAATCACAACCGATAGAACCAACATATTGTGTATTCAAGTTCAAACTCACCACTGATACAAAATTTGGAATTCGACCCCCAATAATATAGTACAAAATTATCAGTAAAATAATCATTTCAATTGCATTTCCAAAAAAAGTCAGTGAATACCAGAACAAAGTCACGTGCGAACAAAAATATTGACTTGTTACATTATTCTTTTTT
>DVOY01000123.1:0-14332 GCA_018237585.1 Apyrrothrix maculosa | reverse complement strand
CTAAACGAGCCGTGATTTTTGCTGAATGCCTGTTAATAGGTAACTTCTGTTAAGTTAGTCGTGGATTTTTTATGTGAAACGCTTGTTTTAAATGGATTCTAAATTAAGATTCACGCTTAACAATTACTAATATATAAAAAATACATATTTGAGGTGTTATTTACATGGTATTTTTTATTTAGGGCCTGTTACCCAGACGTCAGTGTCCAGTGTTAGTGTGGACTCATGTTTTTCCACATAAACGATGGAAAAATCATTTGAACCACACAAAGTCGCTATTAAATGTTTCCACACGCACTAGTTCCTTTACCTATCCTGAATTTTCACAAAAAAAAAGGTAAACCTAGGTATAATATGAATATAGTTGATGGGGGAGGCAGAAGTTTCCGGAACCGGCGTGCATGTATGAAGAGAGTGATGAATATATAAGAAGCGCATCAGGTCTGTAAGGATTTAGCACGTGGTGCCCTCTGCTTACCCCGTGATGGACCTGGCGTGAAGATATGTATGTATGAGTATTGTTCATGTAGCCATTAAACTCGCTATATTAAATAGGTGGAACAAAAGTAAAAAAACAACTCAGATGGTAGGTCAGATAAAGAAAACGAGTTATGGACGGATTTTAAAATTTTACTCCTTTAAACTAGCTGTTTTCATAACTGATCGTGCTCTCGTAAGGATATCCAGCTTGAAAGACAGTTGAAAATAACGTACCGAAGTAACAAAAAGACTGACATCACGGAACTTAACTGGTGAAACGTGGGAGTGTACTACACTCCTCTGCCTGCCTCTTTGGGGATTACAGCCGTGATGTTACCCGATCTCCCGGAGTGAGAGGCTGAATTTTAAACCACTAGGCTATCACTGCTTTAGAAATTTATTCATTATATTTTTCATTATGAATATCGTATTCCGAACGAGTAATAATTAAACTCATTGCTACACATATTTTTACAGCTAAAAAGTACGGTATCATAAAAAACAAAACAACAAACACGCAGCTTTATTCAGATTTTCTTTATCTCATTCTCATTACCATCCCTAAAGTTAATGTTGACAAATATATGTATTTACAATATGCAATTAACTTACATATGACACGGCGTCAGGGCACGTGGTTCAAACCCACAAAGGGAAAAATTTATACACCCTCCCAGCGGAATCATTCATTTCAATCCCTCTGCTTTTAGGGAAAATGCACACGAGGCAATTAAAACCCTCTCATGAATGTTAACAGCTACATATAAAAGGGTATGTTGAGTTTATAATTTAATACAGGAATTTGACTGGGTAATTTCTCTAGAACAACAATATATACACCGGTTAATGAAGCTGACTACCGATTCAATGGTTATGTATTGGATACCCGTCTAAGACAAATATTTTTGTAATAAGCACTTAGAGGTTTGTTGTGTCCGGCTGTAAAGTTATATGTAATAGTAAGTATATACAGTAAATATTACAACTTGTATGCTTATAAGCGGTGTATACGAGTATATCACAATACCGGCTCTCTATAGTTAAACATGAAATGGTCAAGTGTGAGTTGTCTCAAAATAATTAATTATTATTGATGTCTACGAGTATTGTTGTTGACATGCGATGTATGAGAACAGATAAAAAAAAATTTTCACGTAGCATAAAGTTGTTTCCACATTACATTGTACTGAAATGAACAACACAAAATCCCTTAATTTCGTAGCAAGCAATATCAAAGCTCCGTTACAAAATCGCCGCATGTGAAACGAGACTAACACTATTTTAATAATGACAACCGCACAACACTTCAGTGTACGTGCTTCCTTCATTTCAGTAAAATGTTAATCAAACTCAAAAATATTGTTTATGTTAGCAGTATTTTTATACGCTAAAAATGTACCTACGATATCACCTGTTTTCAAATGGTCATTGTTGTCCATTGAACTTTATTTCACAGAAAATTGGGTTAAAATTCCAACTCACGTTGACCTCAGTATTGCTATATTTTTCAGCCTCCATATTCTCATGCAGAACGATACAACAATGCACTGTTACCGCAGCTCAGCTGGTTCCGCAGTTTCTGTACGAGCGGTACTAGATACTGCGTGTTTTAGCAGAAGTAATGTAAGTAAAGTGAAAGCCTTCTTGTGACAGTCAGAAGAGAAATTATCTTGATCCTCACATGATAAGTACGGAATAAGGCATCCCCAGTATACAAATTAATTAGTATTTACTGGATGGCATCGGCTTATTGATTTCAAGCGCAATAAAATGCTCTTAATAAAAAATATATCTTGGGACAATTTCACACTCGCCGATTGAATTCCGAACTATGCGAAACTTGTGCATCTATAAATGGAAATCTAATAAACTACATCATGTACAGTTATATTTGCATCATACATATGTACATTGTCCTAGGCGGGAATAGAACCTATAACACCCGTCATGACCGTATCACCGCTTCTCCAAAATATAATAGTGGCAGTCAATAACCTAAAATGCAGCGGGTCAAAAGCATATTGATCCCACAAAAGAGCAAATAAGTCCGGCCAACGTAGATCAACGTCCGCGGGAGGGGTGTCAAGTGCGGAATGAATTTGTCGGCCCGTGATTCTTCGAGCCCGCCCCGCGATATATCACTCAAGTTACACGGAACGAATTTTGCGGAATTTATTCAGTGCCTTCTGGAACATTCTACGCCGTATCTATAGAAATTATTAGAAATATACCACGTATAAGTCTATTTAACTGTACTCTTACTTTAATTGTATGTATTGAGAAGCATGAGTATTTGCTCTGTTTGGATGTAACACTCATTATATAGGCTGTGCTTAGTTTTAAGTCCCATGAAATATGGCAAAGGTCGCAAGATATTTTTATGATAATAAAAACATTTATAACATATTTTTCAAGAAAAAACAACTACTAAGCTCTTACTTTACCTATTCACGTTTAATATACAGCCCACAAATGAGTAAAAGATCCAGTAATAAAGCAAAACATGTCAAAATGTTGATCTCAAAAGCGCGAGTAAACCAGCAAAACGTTAATCTGGATTTGTCAGTTTGAGTCCTCACGTCCGTCCCGTAATACACCAGTATCATACAAGTTATACGGAATGTAATTATGATGAACTACTCCAGTGTTCATGGTTGTTGAGGCAAATTAAGTACCATTTAGATCGTCAGGTCATTCAATCTTACATTTGGGTCTAACTAAAGATCGTTTTAATTATGTAGATTAAGCTAATCTTTGTTCCGATTTAAGTTCACGGTTCATATTTTGATTGTCTGGAAGAAATCTCTACTTGAGGTACAAGACCGCCTTTTGCATGCTACTTTGTTGTTATGCAAACATTACAAATTTTCTTTTAGTGTGAAATAAAGTAATGCATTGTATATAATGTGGGTATGTGTGATATTGAAAAAGTTAATTGTGGCTTAGAAACGCCGAGATAAGAGATAAGAGAAACACCAATACATCAAGCCTGTATTTTCCGGAAGGGGTAGGCAGAGGAGCATCATTTAAAAGAGACACCGTTTCAAGTTGTAAAATATATAAACCTTATTTGACAGGTTTCGAGGAGTAAGAAATATTCGTTTACAAATAATTCGTGTCTGATCTGTTCCTTCCCGCACCCCGTGGCCAGAGGTCGTGTCCGAGAGATTTATCGCTTGATGAACAACTTCCTTCATAAAACACGCCGCCGACGACGCCCTGCCTGCGCCCTCTTTATTTCATTTCGTCGACGTTTACTCTTCTCCCCGACGTTTACTTTTGTCTCCTTTTGTATTTCCCGCCGTCACCCCCTTTATTGTGAGAGTAACAGCTTACGTGCATCTGTCAATGTATCAAAACTATTGCCGACGCTCATAATAAAGATAGTGAAATTATGTCAACTAATTTGTATGTTTTATTCGGGAAAGTGTGCATTTTATTAAATTTGCATAGGGTGATTGCATGTGCAGACATATAAAGATCTTCAACAACACGTTACGTATTTCACTTTTAAAATATTTAAATTCTTACTCTTAAGTACCTATTTTTAATAGTTTCTGTGACACGCAAATTGCTAACAGTCTATCAGCAACCTCGATGACTTGTAGGAGTTTATACAGCTCTTGGCAAGCGGTTTAAGTTTTCCGTGTTTCGACTAACATCAGCGCAAGCAGAGTGCAATATCATACATCCTTGTAAGTACTTATATTAAGTGGAGCGAACGCGTATTACCAACATTGTATTAAAACGCCCGCAGCAAGCCCCTCCAAGGTGGAGCTGGCAAACAATAGCCACATATCATCGAAACAACTGCATTAGCGCGGCGGTAAATCGCCCTCTTAATCGTCGTGCAATCGTATATTTCTTGATTAAGAGCTCGTAAAAATGTCGTCTCGCTCTGAAATATGGGCAGCGAGCGGGAGAGGAGATTAGCCGCGGTTTGTTTAAGTGATGGATGGTGATGGATCTGCTAAATATTGTGGAATGGTCAAATTGGGTCCACGTTTTGATCGTAACGAAAATATAGCAGCATTTGACCAACGTGATAAGCTATGATACTGTATTTAAATTTTAATTGAAAACCCATATCTAATAGTGAAAAAATAGAAAAGTTCTGATGAAGACAACAATTGTGTAGTAAAGATGCATTGTAAAGGGCACTCCAGCATTCCCCATTTTTAGGTTGGAACCCAAAAATCAAAAAGACTCCAAAATTAAAAATACGTAACATTCAAAATCGAGACATAAGTCCCTCTATACACAAAACAGAAAACATAAAATATCAAAACTCAAACACGTTTTATTTCACTAGCAATATATCCAGCCAGTATAAACGCGATGGCATAAAAAGAGAATTCCCTGAAGACTGAAGGTTGTACGAGCGATATATTTTATGTGGAGGAAATGACGCGGGCGCGAACTATGGCCTCGCGTGGATTTATCTAGCTGTTAACACGATCTACACCCGTCCGGAATTACCAGGAAATTCTCTATGGAAGGAATATCTAGGAGTTCTATAAAACTTGTGGTATCCTCTATATAATTTATTCTAACAGTTGTTTTCTTGTATGAGACTTAGTACGTAATGTATAATGAACCATAGACATTTATTACGATCGCCAATTAAGACTCAACAACGTCTAGGTATGCTCTCGACGTACATATTTGGTTCATTAATTTAACTTCGCATGAAAAACAATATTTTTTGTTATAACAAGAAACGTTATAACGATTTTCAAACTCTGGAGCTCTTTTATTTAATTTTAGAGTATTTTGAACATGTTTGTTTGTTAATGTAATTTAATAATTCATTATATAGCTGTATTGTGTGTTTGGACAAATAACATAAATATCGGACAATATCGACCTAAAACATCTACACAGAGATTGATATTGAAGGACACAGTTCTGCTTTCGCGCCCATTTTTGAAACTGATTCTATATGAGTGATAGAAAGACACCATTTATAAACTTAATATTTCAACTGTACACAGATAATTCTTAACGCACGTAAGTATTAATAATATGACGTACTCAACCTTAGTAACTTTAAATTGACCTCAAAGCTTTATTCACAGAAAAGACCTTTGTTATAAACAACCGCATAAAGCATAATAAAACAAGATGGCCGTCTCCCTACTGTTGCTTGTCAAATGACGTAGAATACTAAAACACTATGTACAAGGAATAATACTTTCTCGTAATAACCGTACAACAAAGGAAAGTTTCCTCACTGAAATATGTATGCAGCCAACGAATTACTTATCTGTGCTCCCGCTGATGTACGAAAGAAATACGACGCTTCCACCGCCATTTGCTAAGACCGGTGCGCTCAACTGTAACTTGTTTGCAACTTATTTGAAGAACACACACGTAACTTCTTACTTATGTACATACACACATAAATATTAAAGGAGTTGAGTCGTATTGTTACTAATGTAGTCAGTAACTGTTATTGTTATTTTAGTATTAATGTTATTAATACACGACAACTTACGGCTCAACTGCTTTTATAAAATGTTGCGTTACTGCTTTTATTGCCATTGCTTTCGCAAAATAAATGTAATATTAGTTATACATCAGGCAACATTGATGTCTAACTACGTACTCTGTTTTTCATGACATTTACAGTGGATTTTCGATTTTGTAGTCCAAAGATTCCAAATAACAAAAGAAAGTTATATAAATAAATCTTAATTTAATTGCTATGAAATATGTACGAGTATTAAGAGATCTGTATGAAAAGAATATTTCTTAACAAAATAACATAATATGTCAATAAAAACGTAGCCTTTGAAATATCACATAACGCTGTATCCACAATCTCGACGAGATAACGAACGGCTATATATCACATTCTGGAAGCGGTAATGTATATCTGGGTGCGGTATCAGCCAAAATGTGCCATTCGGACGTGGTAAGTGCCACAATTTATACAGTCTTTGTTTGGCGAGTGGCGCAACGGGCGACAGAATGCGTGTAAACACAACGTAACGTGTTCGCCTCATACAACATTAATGGTTGGAAATTAACTATTCCCAGCAGGACTAACGTAGAATTTTATATGTGAACCACTAGGGTGTCTTGAGGGTAAGGTTGACTCGTATGCCGTTAAAGCAAACTGATGCCACCTGGCAGCTCAACAATGTAATGTAATATTCAAATTCTGCCGAGGGGCACTGTCATTGCACCATTACTCGTTGAATGCGAAAATAAATATAATGAATAAACAGTACTTTAATTAAACTGCCCAACTTTCAGGTAGCACCAAAATCATTGGCGGGAAATATTATGATGTAGAAATAAAGAAATTATATTAATTTTAGTTATAGCAAGTGATAGAAAGACATAAAGAATAATTTTCACATTTGCCACAAACTTGTATCATCCACCCAGGGTTCACGGGCAGAAAATACCACCAAGCATTAAGTTCACCCTGTGTAATAACTATTGCAGCTGTCACAATAAAACGTATAATTATATAAAATATTTTTAACCGCTTCAGCTCATGCTTCGCACGTCATTATTAGTAACAATATTTCACTGCAGCGGACATTTTTATAGGTATTTAGCGAAAACGTCGCCTCCACGGGCCAATTTGAAACTTGTTTGCGTGTCCAATTTACGAGCGAAGTTAATTTGAAATGGTGTGTCTTCGTGTTTGTTAAGGTGATATTTGCTTGCCTAATGGCGCTACTTTATTTAGCGAATGGCCCGCAGTTTTAATAAATTTTCATAGAGGGTACAATTTATGTCTCTTCTGAGATTCTTTGCTCGTGAGAACCTTAAGTAAATACTGTTCTTTATTTTTGTTATTACTCTTCAATTACATTCTGTCTGTCCTTGTGTTATTATCAATTCCACGTATATGACATTGCTGTAATTACAAATTGTATAAGAAATAAATACAATATTATAGGCTTTGTCTGGAGTCTGAATTTTTATTAAGTAAAATGACAAAATTGTACCAAATAATGTAATTTCAAAACTTAGATGTTGTTTAATTAAATGAAAATAAAAGAAAACATATAAGAAGTTACTTCCTATTAAAATATGAAAAAGAATAAAGCAGTCCGCCATTGTAAGCAGCCAAGAACAGTTACAAAGCTTAACGGCCGCGATAGTTTAAATTTAGAAATAAAATTTATAGTTCAATAAAAATAATTGTAATAAATTAATTATAATACTTGAAAGTGAACTTTTAAAATCACTTAGTTAAGATATAAAAACAGAAAAACATTTTTACATCATCCAATTACAGGATCGACAATTTGACATTTCACGAGTGTATTCCCGTGGTGCCCGTTGACTCAGCCCTGAGGCTATATTTTCGACGTGTTTTCAGGAGCGTCATGTTACAAATATCCCCAGTGATGCCCGCTATCTGATACTCAGTGACAAAAGAAAATTGTAGCAAAGCTTTATAATATGACTACAATGTGTCTATTTGTCTGTAATGAAAGATATTTATAAATACAATGACAGCAATGTATGAAGGCGACAATAAAGATGATGATAAAGAAAGAAAGATTTAATGACATGAATGTCTAAAAGATCCGTAAGTCTAATTGAATTCTTTGTATATGTAATTTGAATTGGACTTGTAATGTAGTTGAATTTAAATTTTAGGAGATGAATATCTTGGGATGTCACCACACGCGACTATCTGATCCCAAACTAGTCAGAGCCGTGGTAACCAGACCAGACCCATGAACCAAGTATATACAAAATATTTAGATTAAAATATTTAGATTTTAGATATAAAAGTATTTCGATTTTTTTACCCAGAACGAATATATCAGGTCACCACACAAATATTTGTCCCGGGTGGAATCCAATCTACGACCCAGATTCAACAATCCCGTACGTTAATCACTGAACCAACGGACCAGTCAGAGCGCGTCATGTACATGCGAATGTTGACATACGCAGGTGCCGAGGGAGGCCAAGACTCACCTATCTTGACCAAATAAGCCAGGTACTGGCAGATGGGGGGGTCAGAAGTCTTCGAAACGGACGTGCATGTATGAAAAGAGTGACTAATCTAGAAGAATCGCGGCAGGTCTGTAAGGACAGAGATATTTAGAACTGGGTGCTCTCTGCCTACCCCGTAAGGGACCTGGCGTGAAGATGTGTATGTATGCATGTAACAAACCTACCAACAGTTTCGTGCTGTAAATTGAGAAGAATCACTTCAATGAAACACCAATGCCGTCTTTTGTCAAAGCTTTACGCCATTGTCACCTGATGTCACCGCACCACCTATTTCTATTTGCGAAAGCCTTATCTGTCGCCTGTCAACGCCGAGAACATTCTATGTAAAATAGTTTATTCCTTGTAGGTCTAGCTTGAATAAATACCGATTCGTTACGATAATTCGCTACAAAGATTACAGATTTCACAACTAGCTACTTAAAACCTTGTCTATAATATTGCCATAAATTAAGAATCGAATGCCTTTAAAGCGACTATCTACTATTTAAAAGATATAAAATTGTTAATTTACAACTAATTAGGGATTTACTGTCTGCTCTCAGCTTTCGGGTGGTTTTATGGACTGTTTTTTTTATTTTCTCTAGATGATATTCACATACAGTAGTTTGCACTCATCAGTGGTTTTTACCTAACACACGTTGATACAGGCTACAATAGTTTATATTCAGTTCAAAAAGTAGAAAAATCCGCTTTTCTAAGTTCAGCTACGGAAACAGCAGATATCCAATATAATTAAAGGTACGATTAACAGTGATTTATAATTATTTTTTTAATGAAAATAATTGAACCACAAGATAAGGGAAAGATACTTGTTCGTCACGTTTCGCAGCGACACAGTGTTGGCAATGTTATACTTGCCCCGCTATCTCCTTATTCTATTTCCTCCCCGTGAGATATATCGAATTTTTATAAGATCTCTTACCAATTTTATAGGATCTCTTATGAGGGCGTTTGAAGAATTCCATTAGTGTCGATTTCTCTCCCCTTGAGGGATACATGTTGAATTTTAAAGCACCTCCTGTTAAGGTCTACGTAATGATCGATCTTTTCATTGGCACATTATAAAACAATTTTTTCTTCGCTTAATTTGCCTATTTTGTTCGTGCTCTAATTTGCCTAATTTAACTTGCTTATAGCCAGTTTTCATTTATTTAACTCTTATCGAAATAGTACACTACATTTTCAAGTGACAACATTTAAGTATATATTATCATCCTACGTTCCATTCCATTCCTTTAAATAGTTTTACATTAATGCTACATTAACCTGTCCACCTAATCGATTTAGAAGCGAACTCTTCGTAGTATAAAGGTATTGGGTCAATGACACAACACACACAAGCCTAAACATTCGCATACATTCATTCGCTAGAAATACCTAACACAAGGATTTCACCCCAAAGCAAATACTACAATACAATTTTATGAGGAACAAACAAAGGTGCCAACATTGACATTGCGGTAAAAAGGCGCGTAAACGAAACGCCGACGACATTCCGCTAACAGAGGGCGCTGCGGAAGGCTTTACTACTTCCGGTGGCAAGATGGCGACCATCGAGAGCGGGAAACTGAGCGCCCGACGCGATAAAACATGACACAGAAATAGTACGGTGGTGAAATCAAGTTTCGAAAGCTTTCCACACTTTTTCAAAAACAAATATTTATAGGCTGTCTAATGTTTCGCGCTTGGAATTAAGATTTACATAATTGAGAACGGTTATGTATTAGGTTTATTGAAAACTTATTACGTTTGCACGTTGTTTGATGGTACAATTAACATATAACTACATTTATAATGCCACTGAATTGTAACAGCTTTGTTCGATTTGGCCGAATTGTCTATTATCTTGGTATACAACTCTTATCTTCTTTGTCTTTAATCTGCTAGGCTGTACAGATACTATTGAATCAACTCGATTAAGCTTATCTCACGTTGCAGCTGCTTCAAAATTTCCAAACACAACGACGACAAAATTGCTTTATAAATTAACATCAGACAGATAATTGTGTGTAGATACAAGGTCTATAAACATGAGGATGCATGAAAACACTGCTCATCCTAGCAATTAAAATTATTTACAAAAAATATTGTACTTTCTATAAATTTTACCTTTTAGTTTTTAAAATACTGTAAAAACCAAAACGATTTCGCTCACTATACACTCTTTACCAACATCAGCAGCCAATTGTACACTTTAGCGACATGCCACCCAAAACTCAATTTGGGTTTCTCTCCAAAATGTTTTACAGTTCGAGACAAAGCACTCATACAGAAAGGCTTAAACGACATCTCACATCATTTAAGATTCAACGTTGTATCGTACAGTTAAGATTTACTTTTGCATACATAAGTATATGGTGTTAAAACGTGCCGTTGTAATGTAGTGTTGAAAGCAATGGAAACGAGCCGTAGCCGTCAAGTGTGATCGCTTATTTCCCTCATCGAGTATGATGTAAAATTTTCCATTGTGGATGATAAGCCTAATGACGATCGTTTGCTATTTGGTTCACGAAATCGGACGTATTGTATAGTAGATACACCTTTAGAAAAAAAAGCAAAAAGTATTTAACTTAACTCATTTCGACAAACTTGAATGTTTTAAAATAAAAAGGAATGTTTAATACTGCCAGTCTTTATATTTGAAATTAATCTTTCAACTCTGCAATGCAAGACTGAAATATTTTTTAAATATCTAATATCCTAGTCGATACCTCAGATATCCCATAAACGAGATTTAGTATAAAATGTAAATGGAATTTATTATTGAAAAGCGTGGAACTATAACGTAATCATAACACTTCAGTTAAGAATATATTGTAATTCATACTTAAATCAATACGTGTAATTGAAACAGATGTATATAATTATATTAAGAATTTCACATGTGAATTCTCAAAAGTTGTAACCTGTATTATTTATTTATATTTAATATTAGTATATTAGTAGTAGTAGCATATTAGTAGTAGTCAGTATATTTATTTATCTTTTATAGTAGTCTATCGCTTCTAAATTTATACACAAACAAAGATTTGACCAAAATAGTCTCAACTCTACATAAATCATGACCATCTGGACAAGCAATTAATGGCATGAACACAACGTGCTTACATTTCATTTTATTTTATTAATTGTTACAAAATCAATATGTGCAGTGAACATTATTTTGAAAAATGGAAAGATACACTTCACAAATTATGTGACTTGGCTCTGTTAGATATTCACTATCAGGTAAGATATCCATAACAATAAATGAGAAATTAATTCTACCTGATACTCAGATTTTAATGAAGGAAATATTGAAGAGAAAAGACAAGCTGCTTTAAAACACTTTTTCTAATTATTCCCTGGAAACCTGTAACTAGTAATTAAAGATAATATCACAGCAACTATTTACATTTCGAAGGAAAAATAGCGAGTAGTTCGATCTTTTTCTAAAATGTGTTATCAACTCAGAAGATTTCGACATAGTGTGAATAGCGATATTACAATTCGCAGTATATTAATGATGTCATATTTTTCCGAAGATGCAGGCAGAGGAGTGTGATACACTGTCAGGATTTATCACATATGTTGTACGTCGCACCATGGAATAGGGGGTGAGCCTATTATGTTACACGCACAATGCCAGACTACGTATAAGTAATAAGAATTTGAAGTTAGAAAACCCAATAATACTTTTCCCGTACCCGGGGATCAAACCCAGCACCTCTTGAGCGGCAATCCTGTTTGTAACCACTCGACCAACGAAGCAGGCTTTTTATTTGACTATATACTAGTACACGTACTCAAATGTTTGTTATTCTCTTTCCCACCAATTCCTTTAATTCAGGAAACCAAAGCCCACGACAAGAATTGGTGCGGAGCGGTCATGCGTTTGACTGGTACTTTAGCGAAGTACATGTTCATTTACAACGAGACGGTCGATTGTTATCAACACAACCTTCAAGTTCAGAAAACCGAATATATGATTGAAATCATTGACGCTCTTGTTGCAAGGTAAAATATCAAATCAAACAAGATATTTATTCAATAACCTAGCATCCCATCCTTTGACAATACATTTTTACACAATACAACAGATTTGACCGCATAAATTTGCGGTTATGCTGGATCTCTACGTTATCAATTTATTATCAATAGGAAGGAAAAGTTCCAGCGGAATATGACGATTTGTTAACTTTGTATGTGTTTAATTTATCTTGGCATGAAAGTAGCCTTAAGCGGCTTATACTTCTTACAAAAAAATATTTTTGTCATGATCAGTAAAAACCGCATATATTCGAAAAGAATCATCCCCAAAAAACTAATAAGGAACTCGTCGACAGAATTCTAGAGCTGAAAGATCAACTACGAAAACTTCTTGCCAGTGATTATCAATTTATGGGACATTGTATTATTGACCACAAGCTAACCACATACGATATTGAACTCTTAGAGATAATTACGAAAACCGAGAGACCAGAGAAAATAAAAATGCTGATTTCGGAAGCTATGCAAAAAGCTAAAAATAGAAGAGAAAAGAGTAACATAGGTAAAAAAGTATTTCTAATAAAATAATGACACATTTATAAAGTTTTGAACATTTTTATTCAAAGCCATTTAAAATCCACAATCTAATTTTACATTTTGTAGATATTTAAATTCTATTGACATTTTAGATACAGAACAAATCGAAAAAACCGAAGACAAGGAATCACAGGGTTTCAACTGGTGGGATGGTAATAAGGAAGAGGTTAGCGAAGAGCATAAAGGAATCAATGTGACGGCTGTTTACGAATTACAAAAAGAAGAGGAAGTGACCATTGAAATGCTGGAAGCAAGGAGGATGGTTACTCTTATACAAGCTCACGAGAGATCCCGGTATTCTTCATTTTCGTTACAGTGTATTTACTATGCATATTATATACAATAATATCTTGGGACGGCTGTGTGGTCCCAAAGTTCCAAGCATCAAGCATCAAGAGAGCTTGTGTTACTGTAACCAGACGACTGATATTCTACATACATATATACAATCATTTTTATAATTACTCATTTTTACACCCAGACACAGAATAAATATTTGAACTCATCACACAAATATTTATTCTGGGTGGGATTAGCCACTACCCCGGCGCAGCAGTTAAATTAGCTAACTGTTACACCAACATGAGAATATTCACGAATTCATAAAAAACAGCTAACATTCTTTATTATATAGGAAAATTATACTATGTATCTTTACTTCAGTTTTAATAAGCTATTTACGTGTTTAAAATTTTTAGTGAAATGAACATAAAACTGTAAAAAATCATTGCTCACCTGTTACAGAAAAGTAACATTTTTATTAAGACAACAAAAACAAAAGAAAGAAAAGTGGACTAAAGAGCTAAGTGGTACGTTACAGCCTCCAGCCAGACTTGAACTGAGAGAACGCAGTGCAAAAATAATACAGAGAATTTGCAGGTGAATATAAAATCAATCTGCCAGGCTATAGTCTGTTTTGGCTAATTACTTTCATCTAAAAATGGCGTCTATTTGCGATAATGTTGAAGAATTTTAATATGCTACTTTATTTCAAGGGCTTATTTTGAAATAAAACGAAAAAGAATTGAGGATTGCAAACGTGACGAGTTATTGGACCTTAGATTATGTGACAAATTAAATCAGGAAGAAAAAGAAAACAGCATAGCAGAGGTAACAGATATAGTCGAAAACGAAACCGCTGGGCGTAGAAGCATGAAATTTGACACTAAGGTTCCTTAAACGACGCAGGTGAACACTAAGAAAGGAATTTTAGAAATTCCACCCCTGAGGCGGTAAAATAGGAGATGAAAGATTGTATGAAATTTCGTCGATTTGGAAGTTAAACACTTTG
>DVOY01000122.1:0-14345 GCA_018237585.1 Apyrrothrix maculosa | reverse complement strand
CTACCTCTTCGGGGATAAGGCTTTATGTTACGTAGAATTTCTAGCAATGGCTCGGAGTCTAGAAATGTGCCCGGTGTATGGCAATAGACTCACCACCTATACCATAATGGGATGTAAGCGTAACTGGTGATACGTGGCAGTGTACTAATACTACACTCCTCTGCCCGCCTCGTCAGAGATTATAGGCATGATGTTACGTTTACGTTTTACTTGATACAAAAAAATTAAATCTAAGTTGAATCAATAAATAATAACAAGGATACCTTATCATCGCAGGATGACTTGATGATATTGCTGAGAGAGTAAACCACTCGATGTATTACGCTCCCCTCACAGTCATCTGAAAACCCTTTAACACTGAGTTTCTCGCAAAGAATATTCACGAACCGTCGATTGCCTCGAAGAAACAGTCGCATGTTCAAGAGGGTTTCCACGCTACAACAAAAAATCAAAATGTGGTTTTCAATAGTGCACAAGTACCAATGCCAACCAAATATGGCCCATTACCTGGTATTACATAAGTTTTGCGCATACGACTCCAGCCTGTCCTTGAATCCATCTTCAGTCTCCGCCACCAAGTTGTCACAAACATTGTCCGCGGGCATCGCAGACACAGAATCTACTACGTCATTGGCGCGTTTAAAGTTTTCCTTAACTGTCGACAAATACGTCAGCACGGCCTCGCATTCGTTCCCGAAGCCTCCTTCTTTTTTGGCCGTCAAAATGGACACAGCTTTAGAAAGGACGGACGTTTGGAGTACACGCAAATTGTGACTCATGATTTTGTCCATCACTTTCCGCAGCGCGCCCACAAACACTTTCACTTCCTCCTTTTTCGTGGAATTCTGTATCCCATACAGCAGACTAACGCATGCGAAGTTACACAGTATCACATCGGACCCACCGCCCAGAGGAATGGTTTCTATGAACGTCAGATACGAATTCAAGTACAGAACGCGAAACTCGAACACCCTTTCATTGAACACATTTTCACACAGCTTGAACAATATGTGGAGGATCGCTAATGGCTGGTCGCTGCACAGAAATTTAATGATGTCATTGTCAATGATTTCCTGAAAGAAAATTATACTCGAATACAAACTAACATTAGGATATTGCAAATATACATTGATCAAATAATAGAAAATAAAATCAAATACACAAATGTAAAATAATGAAAGTATTGTGACAGAAATTAATACAGTACTTACGCCAAAATGTCTGAGGACCGCGAGGAAAACATCCTTCGAATATGTAAACGTGCTTGTTCGCTGCGAAATGTTCAATTGATATTGTTCTCGTGAGTCGGTGAAGTCGCACAAGTTGCTTGCCACCATCAGAACAAGCTCGCCCAAGCTTTCCACAAACAAATTGTTCCACTTGCCTTCCTTCAACAGCAGTCTAGTCGTGAGTATTAACTTATTCGCGACACCCCCCGTCACTTTCGCTCCGATCCCTTCCATATTGATTTTGTACTTTTCGGAAACAACATAAGGCAGGCACAGTGCCATTATGTTGCAGAAACACATCTGTGGATAACAAAAAATACAGTACACAAAGAATCCACGGGAGAAAATGGTAACAAATATTTTCTTAACATTAGTAAATAAACTCGGTTATATTAATTATATATGATTACAAAATAATCTTCTATAACCCAAATAATCAGTTCACCAATTTAGGTATTGATTTAAAAAATGGATTAAAAAATACTCTTAGTAGCCCGAGTAGTATTCCCACGGGTCACACTATGTTTATACCAAAGTTGAATAAAATTCGATTTAGCAGGTTTGAGGTGAAAACGTCACAGACAGACAGTCAAACTTCTGCATCGACAATAATAATATGGATATAACGATTACCACAATTCATGAAAATTAATGTTTTAAAATGACACCAACTAATACTCTTAGAGCTCTTACTAAAAACTTGTAGACTAACTGACATTAAAACTCGTATTCCACAATCCTATCCGAGGTCGGTCACAGATATCCAGGTGGCCACTTGTGAATGGGTTCTGCTTGTTTGTTACTCTCTTTGTTTAAAAAATAAACGCAATAAAACATATTGTCAGCAGATGTGCTGATTTTGAAGTTACATTTCCAATGCCAGGAGAACAGATTTATCACAGTTTGTTTTTAACATAAACGTAACATCGCGCCTATAACCCCTGAAGAGGTGGGCAGAGCGTATAGAACACTGCAGTTTCACCAGTACGTTTACATCCCACTGGACTAGGGGGTAAGTTTATTGCCAGAAACCAGGCGCAAAACCAGACCTAGCTACTATTAGAAATTTCAACCATAAAATCAAAGTTAGAAAATCCAATAGTGCCCGAATCGGGATTTGAACCGAGAAACTCTCGATCAGCAATTGTTGTTGCAACCGCTCGACAAACGAAACAGTCAGTTTTTACCTCAATAATATTTTCCATTGTTGCGCTCAATTTCTCCGCGGCCAGTTTTAGGTACTTGCTCCTCTGCACATCCCCTTTGTTGTACCAAAGAATGTCGGCAGCCACGATCCACTGCATGTGTCTCTCCAAAAATACATCATTACTCTCATAACCAAATAAACATACAGGAAATTCTTCTAAACGGTTGTTCATCGAAAACCAGTAATACAGTATGTGAATAGTATTATTTCTCAAGTAAACTTCGATAGAGTTGGATGTTATTTCGTAACACAGGCGATTCAATAGTTTTTTCACCAAATGCTTGTCCAATGACTTTTCTGTGTGAAATTGTACAACTTTCATTATTACATCGTGTACGAAACATTGCTTGGCTCGTGTTAAGCCGTAAAAGCCGTGGAGCAACGTGGCGGTACGGTTCGCCGATTCATCGGCCAATATGGACTGATTTCTGTTTGGTATCTGCAAAACGGTTAGGGTGTCTTTTTTAAAATATTTATAATAAATTTTTATAGTTTAAAATAAATTCACGGCTTAATTTTATATAAAAAATGCTTTTACATAATAACATCATGCCTGTATTTTCAAAAGGAATAGCCAAAGGACTGTAGTACACAACCAAGTTCTACCTGCTATATTATACAACCATATACGAATAGGGGGTGAGCCTATCGGCATACACTGGGCAGAGATCCAGGCTCTGAGCCACTACCGAGTTTCTGGTTAGAAATTGCCTTAATTGCCAAATTATATTGACTTTAAAAACATTAATTATACGTACATCAGTTGTGAATATTTCAGTTAAATTTTTCACGTAACTCTGAACGTCTGCATCCGAAAAAGTCGAACCGATAATTTTCAGTAAGTAACAAGAAAATATTCTAATATTGTGACTGGGGTCATTGACATTCTTTAAAAGGACCTCCTTGAATGCGCTCTCATGTTCGAAATGTCGCTTATCGTTCAGTTGAATCAGCTTCGCCACACATTCGTACACCAACACAACAGTTTCCGGCGGGTAGTAGCTATTCGTACCGCGTTGCAAGTAACTCTTTAACATTATAACAACATTTTTCTTCTTATCGTCATCCGCATCAGCCCAGATACGTTCCAGCATTCGCAGCAATATTTTCAGTAAGCGTTGAGATACCTTCGGATTTCTGAACAGACTCCTGCACATGTCCACCATGAGGTTGAATGTTGATCCTGCAAAGAGTATCACACAGGTCATAGCTATCTGCAACGCGCAGAAATCAACTTGGCATTCGCAAGAAAAGCGCGTCCCTCGCGCTATCCGACTCCGCCTACCAATGCCTACCGCTCTCGCCTGCCACACATCCATACCTTGCTCTTCCGTCATCGTAGCGAGGTGCCTAGTTAATTTCTGCGAGTTAAAAATAAATAAATACATAAGCAACAGTCTTCACATTACCTAGTGGCCGCTGTTCCACTTCCGGTTCATTCAACAATTCGATGCATCGAAATGCGCAATCTATGTCCCAGTTAAATTTAAAATCGTATAAATCGGAATCCAATATACAAGCTAGCAGCTCGTCCGTGTAACATTCCCGCTGTCTGCAATATGCAGCAAGGAATAAAATACAATTATATTTCAAGGACTTTGCACTGATCTCCATATCGTCCTCTTCGTACGTCAACTCATCATCTTCATTAGACACCAGACTGCTCAACACCTTATTGATACACTGGAAGAAATCTTTGTCAATATTCCCACGTATTTTCGAATTTAACACCGCATGATAGTTTTTGTGTAGGATGTCTTGCATACATTGCAATAACGTAATCGTATGCCTTATTGGTGAGTTACTATTTAAGACGTCTTTCGCTGCTCCATACATTCGCTTCAAGGCGTTATCCAGTAAGCTAAACAAGGTCAGGGATTGAACATCTTCTACTGATGTACTGGTATAAGTCAAAATGACGTCGAAATAGCATACTACCACATGAAGTAATTTAGCATACTCAACGTTAGACACGTCTTTGTTGTCCATTCTTGTGATATACTGTTTTAAGAGTTCTTCCAGTCTGCCATGTACCTCGCTATTAAATTTCAAATCAATTTCTACTTTATTTTGAACAATTTTTTTTTGCTTGCAAATATTTTTCTGTTCGCTTTCAAATTCACTAAATAATATATTATCATCGATCGTGTGAAACAAAGTTGTGTACAAGTAATTCTGCTCGGATAAGTCACCCCCAATCTTATTCAATATTAAATGCTTATTCGTCACCAAATGCAAGAAAATCTCAGAAATTTTCAAGGGATTCATCTCGGTCATTTTGCCATGTGTTAACCAACTCAAGCATTTCATTTTTATGTCATAGGAACAACATTTACTATAATATTTATGAAGAATACAAATCATTGTGTTTAATGAATGATCATTTACAGGCATTCGTTCTTCCAAATACATAATGAATAGGGGCTTCACTTGCTTATAGTCAAAAATGTTAAGGTTTACTTTTGCGAACATTATCGAATGTACAGCCTTGTGCAATACATTTGTTGTTCCGGAAATTCTGTAAAAAATATAAAATAAAAATATTATGAATATATCACATTTTTTACAAAGAAAAATTTGAGGTTTGGGGTTTGGGATTCGATACTTGACAATCAGTGCTGTCTGCCTCCACCGTAAGGGAGTTAGCGTGACGGTACAATAGTAATCAAAAATTAAATATCGTCAGCATGGACAATACCACCATTAACACTTATTTCTACCGTGAATCGATGCCCTGAAGGGCGTGAATGCCAATTTGACTGCCTGACCAACAGCGTCTTATTAACACCAAATACTACATAAATTAACTGCCACTCGAACAATTCTACTCCAGTGCTCGTGTTTAAATACTGTTTAGACTTCGGACCACTACCTGCACAATTGCAATTAGCTTCAAATAATAAAATCCAAAAGACCTAATACTTGTATTAATAAACCATACTAGATAAAACCATACTACGCACCTCACACAAGAATTCCAATAAGACATTAAACATTCAACAAGACTTTGGTTTCTGATATCTTGAGCAGGCAATGAATGTATTATAATCAGTGCCAAATCTTCATAATCTTGCCAATTAATTCTTTTAGCATCACTGTTTATGATATTTTCAAGCGCGTTTATTAACAAGAGGTATTCGTCTGATGATATAAAAGAGCCAAAATGTGTAACATACAATTGTATAATACCAATCCTGAAAAGTATTCATAAGAAATAAGAACGATGGCGGTAATGCCAGTCAGTCAGTCAGCCACACAGATTTGAAATTTTCAAATAAACCTAATTATGAAAATATCAGTGAATTTGTTTGTGTTAAAACATAAATGGGTATTTTTAACGAGCGGAAAGGTGAAGTTGAAATAGTACAGTAGCCACTAGCGAAAAGTTTTAATGAGCGTTTTACATACTAGGCAAGTACAGCAGTATTTTTAAATAATCGTTAGTTTTAAATAACGGTCATCTAACTTTATTGGACTGCGAGATTAGTTTAAAAATTACAGTTGCAGGTGTTGGATAATGAACGATTTTTAACCAATTCAAACAGGAGCCGTTGCCCAATCTGAGGGATAAATTTGTTAGTCAAAATGTAAAGCAAACATTTTTAAAGACGATGGTTCTGCCATCTAAGCAAAAGTGCTGCCACCTATTCAACAACATTCCATACAACAAAATACACTAGAGTGGGGATGTTCGATCTATACTATGTAAGAGTCACATGATGTGCAAGAGTTGAAGTCTGCATTCTTTATATTTAACACACATGCGTGCACAGCGCACAAGACTTGCCAGCTACGTTATTATATACCTGCGCCTACCTGTACCCCAAGGTACTTGTCAACGTGTTTATGAATAATTTCGTTTTGTCTTGCAAAACGTAGTTCTTGCAATGTTACATATAAGCGATTAAGCACAGAACTGTTACCAAGGCACATTATGGCTTTCGAGTTCTTGAATTAGGTCTTTGAAGCACTTGTTATTGTTAGCCGTCACTTTCTGCCTCTTAAAGGAACTCGAACATGCACAATTATCATCGTTTTCATCTGCGGAAGTCACGAACACCTGTGTTAAAGTAAAGTAGTACAAGTAAATACATTTGTGCTAACTGCTTCATACTTTAAAACTTTGTGATTTTCAAAATTATGAGATGTTGTCCACACATCCTAAACTTACTTATTTACTTATCACAGTACATCACTTACAGTTAACAGTATACATTTAACAGTATACATTTCTACTCACAGTTAACAGTATACATTTTTATTAATAATTATCAATGATACAGCTTACTAACTGTGGATTTTTTTCTACTTTTCTACAATATTATTAATGCCAAAAGTGGGGTGAGAAATAGGAAGTGCCAAAATATAGTTGTTGAAACTCATTATTGTTTATATAATAAAAACATATAAATGTAAAAAAAACATTGTATATAACATTTTTAGAATAAAATAAAATTTACCTGATGCATTATTGAGGCAGCTACGTAAGAAAAATAGGGACATTGTGGCATAGAAAAATCCATCTGCTTTTGTTTAAATATGATTTCTGAGCAGACTATTTCCAATATACTGTTGAGATGTTTATTCCAGACATCCCAATTATGTGCTAAGCTGCCGGCGGTGCCTCGACACCGCCCTTTGGGATGATGAAGCAACATTGCCAGCTTCAATAATTTAAATAGCGACATCTAAAACACACAATTTGAGAGTCGTTAAACATAATTTTCCAGTTAAATTACAAGTTACAAGGGTAGTAAATGTACATGCAAGCCAATGAGGTGCCCGAGGAAGAAATCAGAATGCTTTAGTATATCTGCTGTCCACGTCCCTAAAATCAAAGCATGACAACACCCTCAATATTGTCTATGGGTAGAAATGTTTAGTGACAATTAGTTCATTACAATTGAACACTGGACAAAGAACTTTACTATCTCTAAATTGACACAGATTTTTTTATACTTACTACAATGTATAAAAGTGAATTCATACTGAAAAGGGAAGAATTAATAGTAATGTTGCTTACCTTCGTTTTGTGATCGAGATTTTGATTATAAAATTGAAATGTACATGGCAACACACCCTCCACAAATTCACATACCGTTAAACGACATTCTGTAGACAACTACAATTAAAACAAAATAAGAATTAATAGGTAGTTAATAATAGAATAAAAGTAAATAATTATAACAGTAACTTATAAGATAAAAGCAATTAGTAGCAACAAGAGCACAGAAAAATATTTTTATTGACAACAAGTGCTATTCTAGGGTCCCCACACTGATGTCAGTAATGTGTTGCTACATTACATAAAACTATAACAAATTATCATACCAAGTACCTTACCGTTTCTAGAATTAGAATAATTATTTCTATTTCTTGTATTTTCTTATCAGTGGGGTTTTTCATGATATATTCTCTTATTTTAATTAAGGTATTTCTCAGAGGAATTACAAACTGGCAGTGACCAGTCGCATTTTTAATGACAAGCCATACTAGTTTCAATTTCATTACATTGTCTAATGTTGATGTTTTAGAAAAACATGCAAACATGGCAACATCCAGCAAACCTAAAAAATACAATATAAATTAAAAAAAAAGAAAATATAATATAAAATGACAAAGACCACTTTATAAATGTTTACGTGATATGTCCACATTGGTTATCACTTGAGGAAAATCTTCCTCTACTGATGACAAGTGATGACTTTCAGCAAAGCACTGTTGAGTCATTTTAAGTATTGCAATCAATACTCTTTTCCTCGCACTAAATAAATGTGACATTGCTGACAAGGGATTTATAAATAATAGAGCCTACACCACCTTGAGACAGACACTGAACTTCCCTGGAATATAACAAGCACTTATAGGACTACTTAAGGACTGTAATCCACAGATTTCTATTACTAGCATATCAACATTATTTGCAGTGACTTCCGATCTGTTTTCAAACTGTTTATTCAAACCTATTATACTTACTTTCCCATGTTGTTGGTGAAATATATACAATGTAATTATCATTAGACAAAATATGTTTGGACAAGAGACTTAAATATGCATCTCCAATTGCATTATTTAGACGATGGTCCTCTAGAATGAGCAAACATGCCTCAATTAATTTTTCACATTTTATATAAGCTTTTCCTGAAAAGAAAAGTAAGTCTATAATTACAATAATTTGTATTTACTTAACACTGGATGATAAAAACATGTTTGCTTATTTGATTTTACATTTCTGTGTTGCAAACTTAATAATTGCCTCATTGGTCATGTTGATTGAATGTGACTGCTAATCGCGAGGTCCTGAGTTCAAGTCCCGGGTCGTGTACTATTAGATTTTACTAAAAAATAGAATTTCTAGTAATGTCTCAGACTAGTAGTAGTCTGGACTTTTGCCAGCTGTACATACAGGGATTACAGGTGTAATGTTACATTACAGCTCAATAGTCCAACTAGATTTTTTAAAATAAAAATAACAGAGTTACTGCATGAATAGGGTAATATTTATAATCTTACCAATGTAAATAGATTAAAGAATCAATTTTGTTAATTTGCTTTAAAATAGAAACAATTTGTAACAAAATTGTAACAATATGTCAACCAATGATTAGATACTATTTCCATTGCCAGAGGTGATGTTGTATATGCAAGTATACTTTATGGCAACCACTAACATTTCATGTAATATAGCCATTACTATATTCTATTGTTTACACTTTAATATCAAAAACACCGTTACTGCAACTATTTCTGCTACCATTGTTGCAGGCTTGCACATGGGCCACAAGATGTCCCAGTACTCCGTAGTAGCCCCACCTCAAGAGTAATTTAATCTTATTCGAAATTAAATACAGCCTTTTGTCAATTAATTTGAAACAAACTATGTGTTCCATAGTCCCTAGATGTTTTAGGAAAAACAAATAAATGTCCATATATTATTACCATTGTTGGCTCCAGTAACACAAAGGTGTAAAAGGCTCATACAAAGAGGGGCAGTGAGTGTATGAAATGTCTTTGAAGTTTCAAATTTATCAGTTTCCTGAAATAAAGCAAATAAACAAAATAAGAAAAGTATTTCTATTGAAGAGAACTAAAAATACATTTATCAATATTTGACTAAGTTTTGAGGTACAAATCCATTGTGCAAACATGTTCATTGAACTCCAAACTCAATTGAATTTATTAAGTACATATATTTATGATTTTGTTGTGAACTCCTTGATAGAAATTTCTGTACTATTATCTAAGAATGAACTCGAGCAAAGCATTTATCAAATAAAATATTACTGTACCAGTCAAGGGGCTGTTTAATGAAACAATTATTGCACATATTAATATTTGTTAACTCTCAATATTCACTATTCTACTACATAATGCTCAGACTATTCTTGGATAATTAAACATGGTTGTATCCAATTCCATGGCTAGGACAGAAATGTAGAAAGAGTAGTTGATCAAGGAACAACAAAATGGATATTTGATGTGATAGATGCAGGTACCAAGGGTGAATAAGGCTCATCTATGTTCACCAAATAGTAAGATACAGGCTGCTGTGAGAGTCAAATTCTCTGAAACTAGCATGCTAGTAGAAAGAAAAGGATGAATGTAGAACCACATCTAGATTGTGAGAATATACATATTTGACACTCAGACCCATACCCCATAAGAGACCAGACATGATAATATAATGAAATAATAATCCAAATCCTTTAACCTTTCGTTAATCGTACAGAGTAGATTCTTAGGACAAGGTTCTTCAGCTTTTGTACAATGGTAATCCAAGCTTTAAACTGGTACATAAAGCTTTAAAGTGAAAGCTTTAAACTGATTCATAAAATGATACTTGAAACTGAATACATCTACAATATAATTGGTTTCTACGGGATATTGCGTTTCGTTCAAATATTTTAGCGGTTATATTGTGATGATTACCTTAATGACATATGCATGAATATCCTCAAAAACATTATTCCAATTATATCCAGATTGTTTTAGCGTATTTTGTGTTAATAACGAAGGCACAGCTTTACCATTTTCCAGAAACTTTTTTAAAGATTCAGCTGCTTTTCTTCTTTCATTGGCACGATTAGACATTAAACTGCCACATAATTCCCTTATTTCTGTTTCCAAACTCATAATCTAACACGAACTTTTTGAATTCAATTCAAAAACTAACCCAAAGTTGGATCTCGGGGTTTAAATACTTTTGATGTTATCAATATTTCTCATACTAATAATAATCCAAATAAAGCTAAAGCTTCAATATAATGGTTTAATCCACTTAGTAAATAGTCAGTATCTAATTATGTACTTTTTGATAATAGTGTATTCATATGAACTTTAGGAAAACTGAACAGTTCAGTTACATCTTCGTGCCATCATCGAAAAGATAATCGTCAATGTTGTCATACGCTAAGGAAATAAATTTAGAAATAGCTTGATTTACGTTAATATGAAAGCAAAATATCTGTTAGTGTATCAAAGTTCCATAGAAAATAAATAGGCAAAACACTCATAAACGAAGTTGATTTTATGTTTACAGATAAAATTAAATTTTAAAATAATTCTGTTTTTCCGAAGGAAGTTTTATACAATGCATAAGTCTAATTACTAAATATACTGAGCAACTGTAATCGGGTTGAAACGCGGGAGTGTACTACACTCGTCTATCTACCCCTTTGGGGAAAAATAGACATGATATTATATCGTTGAGTAATTATATATAGTCCCTATAATCGTCAGTAGTGCTATTCATCTGCTAATAATGATGATAAGTTCTATTATCTGTAAGAAATATTATCAGATAGCCGTCAGCAAAACACTATATAGCTCACATCTTGCTTAAAATTGTGATTCTTCAAATATCATTAAAATCCAAAATACTTCCAAGATTTGTCCGTTTTATTTATTTAATGAAAATAATAAGTGCTGTTTCATATTGTACTGAATCATATTAATATTCACCTGTGGCTCTTTTTATAATTTCATTTAAAATGACCACACAGAAGATCAAACCGTAAATGTAATTCGAGAACTTACTATTATAGTTCATTTTAAATTGTTGAATCCTCTTTCACGCTTCTTTACATATAGTCACTATTTCGACTTCATCCAATCTTAACCTAAAACCTTGCCAATTTTGATATTAAACGAATAAATAATAGAGGCTGAAGCACTTTTATTCACTAGTCAGTATGAATTAACTATGATTTGAAATATAACTTGAAATATGTTGCAATTAAGAAATATTTCTTGTTAATGTTGAATTGATACGTAAGTTTTAAAATTTTTATTATTAGAGTCTACATTTCGTAAGTACAGCTAGTCTACAAATACAGCATCTCGAGCGCTTGCATACAATAACCTTATGTTATCACAGTAACCCGCACCCCTTCTTGAACCTGTAACAATTACATAGGCATCACCAGCACGCAGAATACGTTTAGCCTTACAATAATCTAAAGCAGCGTGTATTCTGGCATCAACTTCAGCCATCCAGTTCCCTCTAGCCACATCAAAATAGTGCATTGCTCGAATTCCTCTCCAAAATCGCACCTGTCTTGCAGTGTGACAAGTTCTTGTTACAGCTACAATAGGACAAGGCGGTCTGGCATGTGAGATAATTTTAGCCGTTCGACCAGAATTGGTAAGGCAAATGATAACAACAGCTCGAGATCGCATAGCCAATTCAACTGCGCTGATGCAGACAGCTTTCGTTGGTTCTTCTAAAGGATTTTTCATCAATTCAATATTCCCATAAATACGGGGATGCCATATTATTCGCTCAGCATGGCGACAAATTACTGCGGCAGCACCCAAACAGTGCTCTGCCATCCGCACTGCATCAAAAGCTGGAGAAAATTTTTTCAAAGGTGAATCGTAATGTAACTCTAGAGCTAGTACATCAGCACCATCAAGTATAAGGTTTGCAATGTCTGTGACACATAATGTAGGAATTTGTTCATTTATTATGGCTTTACAAATACAGGGTTTGCCAGCTTCGTTGCATTTTGCTATAATAACTTTTTGAGCTATAAATATCTTTTCAACTGGCAAATCTGTACTTAAAATGTATCTGTCGATGTATATACCATCAGCTTCGAATAACAAGCCATCTATATTGTCATATCCTAATGAAGTCTCTATCGAAGCAAATACCAAGACATGTTTTCCCTTTTCTGAAAGAATATTTCTTACATGTTGTATGTCGTCAGCGTTCTGAGTATTAGGAACTAATACTGCATCTATGTCTGACGACACTGCCCATGATATTTGTTCCTCTATGTGTTCAAAAAGTTGATGTGAGGATTCGGAACATGAGATCGATTCAAGACTATCGCCACCTTTCTTATATAAAATATTTTTGTCTTGAGGTGTCTTTGAAATAGTAACTGGCATTTTAGCTCCAAGAATTCCTCCACTAAGTATTTTACAGTCCACTGAATCATCACCAACATCTGTTATAACCAGTTTTACTTTCCCAATTAAGCTTTCTATATGTATTAAGTCTCCAGACTGAAGATCGGTTAAATGATCATAACCCACGTAAAGACAGTCTGCTGTACCGCTTTCTCGCCAACTAGCATCTGTTGTTAGTCTTATCGTTTCATCAATTATTAACTCAACTGTTGTTTGGTGCCCTCCCTTTAAATCACCTGTTACTATGTTAGGACCTCTAACATCTACAATAAGTGCTAATGGGTAAACATATTCTAATTCTGTACTGTAATTGTATACAGCTTGTCTGACGCTTTGTACCAATTGTGCACATGCATCCGGTTCTAAATCACGCAAGTTTAAACGTGCCACCGTCATTCCAGAAGCAATTAATCTTTGAATAGTGGTAGGCTCTCGATTATGGATTCCAATTTCACACATTAATCCTGTTTGAAGCTCTTCGCATGGATTTTCATGAATATTTAATTTGCAGTAATGTTTCAGCAGAGATGGTTCAATTGTTGCATCTTTATTATCTTTTAGACCAGGAAGAGCCTCAAGGGGAATATGCCATGGCAATGTCATTATTTTTTCATATAAAATATTTAAGTTCTTTTTAAAGCCCCACACGAGAAGAATAAAGTCATCCAGTAAAATAAATTCAAAATATAAATATGATTTAACTATTTAAAATCGATAGTACAATGTTTTGTATTTTGTCTATTTGTCTTTGACAAACAAGTTATCACGTCAGAATTATTATTTCTTAATTTACACATGTATCACAACCAACCAGAATTTCCAAAAAAATATCCTATTTTTTCAATACATTAGTCTCACTATTTTTTCAGTCCTTAGGGACTCCATATCATTTTTAAAAACGTACATTACAACTGGTCGTAATTGGAACGCATATCTGACGAAATTGTAAAATAGTTGAAATTTTGTAAATGTATTACTGCAAACTACTCATCTTGCTTTGATAAATACTCAGTTATTACAGCTACTCGCATGATATTGGGCTATTGAAAAGTTATGTTACAAGTTCAATTTTGCAGACACGTGTATTTAAATGTACTAATCGTAAAACTGCGAATATTGTATGCTTTATATGACAGGCTGGAGCTAGTTGCATGCGAAACGGAAAAAAATAACCAATACTACTGCTGTTTGTGCGTATAAGAAGACTAGCCACTTACAAATATATTCCTGTTATTACGCGGACGCTCTGTTTGTTGAATTACCCCATATTATCAAGCCATACCGGAGGTTAGAGGCCACATATCCATGATAAGCTGATACTGCAATTTTTGGAGTCAGACGTTTTACTGAACTGCCTTAGTACATACATAAACGTATTGATATTTATGCAAATATTTTTTGTATGGCCTTTACAACTGTAGTGTTGGTCTATATATATATATATATATATATATATATATATATATCATGAGACATATAATGGTAGTGATTTT
>DVOY01000121.1:0-14415 GCA_018237585.1 Apyrrothrix maculosa | reverse complement strand
ATTGGTTATAAGATATGCAACATATATTCCCGACTTTATCGTATGTGTAAACATACAACGCATTAGGTCGGGTCTTCCGAATTTGACTTTTTGTATCGAGGTCTTTCAGGCGGTTTAGTTGAAAGAGTTATGTGCCCAATCGAATAGCCCGTCGCCATTCAGATCTCGTTTGCGCGAGCTCCTCCCATATATGTTCCGCTATGCCGCTAGCTTTTAGGTCGCGTTTGAGAACATGGCAATAGACTCACCACTTATTCCATATTGGGACGTAAAGATGAAACGTGGGTGTGTACTACACTCCTCTGTCTACCTCTTCGAGAATTACAGGCGTGTTGTATGTTTTAGAACATTCTTGTATTGGGGGTATTGACCACTTGACTTGCTCTTTCCATAGCCGAGTTCGGAGGAAAAGACTACTTTCGGTAATCTGGAATTGTCTAATCATATAAGATGTCTACACCATCGGTGTCATAAGTAAACGTATATAGATATTTATACAGATATGCATCATCGAGAGCTTTTTCTTTAATAGGTATACCTATAACTATATCGAAGGTGGATAGATGGACTACATAAAATAATCACGTCAATAAAATACTTATTCTTTCTTACAAATAGCACTTCGATTTAGACGCCGAAATAGGTGTGAAGTTAAGATAAAACGTTACAAGTGCAGATAAGACAATCCGGACAATGTTCAGTGCGATGTTTCCGTCACACCCGCCACATACGTGTGCTATGCACGACAATGCTTTAGCCTATCAATTCTCTGTTAAAGTTAGTCTTTAAAATGTGAGCGGTAACACCAAGTAGTAGATACTTGCATTGAAAAATGATCTAAAAACACATTACAACACATTTGTTTGAGGGTCGCTAAGCGGTAGTCCATCCTGCTTATAATTTTTTATTGTTTATTAATAACGACAAAACAACAACGTAATACTACGCCTGTAATACCCGAAGAGGCAGGCAGAGGAGTGTAGTACACTCCTACACACACTTGTTTATTAACATTCCTAAATAAAACTCAAATCGATCACAATAATACTTTAAGTACGGTAGACTGAATTTTAAGAGTTGTTACGGATTAAGTTTAAAATGGATAAATTCGAAAACACTATAGTGATTAACATCCTGAATATAAAAGAATGCAAGGTTTTGTTTTTTTGGAGAAGACAAAACATTTTAGGATTCAAGTCATCTTAATATCCAACAGTAAAAACTAGACAGTAGAGTTTGAAAGGAGCTGTGCAGGCTACCACCGAATATTCGGATTTGCTGGAAAACAGACACATCACATATTGGCTGAAAATTAACGGACAATAATGTTATCGACAAAGTGGCTACCGTTTTTGGTGACTTTTGATTATAAATAAAATCAGATACGAATGTTACAAAATCGGATACTCTTAAGAAGTTAATGGATACGACCATTAATGCGACGATGTAACACACCCAATGAGGCATTAGTACATTATAACAAATCAAAAAGGGTATATATTTGAAAGCAGTGGAATGGAGCAATAAAATGAGGAAAACAGAAATGATATTAGTCTTTTTGGATGCGAAAAGTAATTTAAAGATTGATTATCGTCCAGGAATTTAAACAGTAACTGTTGACAGTTATTTAAATTTACTGAACAAAATTCCAAGAGCACATTAGTGTAAATATTTCGGTGTAAGCAGTCAAAACCACTTTTCACAAAGACAGCGCTCCGGTGCATACTAGCGTTAGGGCTCACAAAATTAAACTGAACTGCTTACCGAGTTGCTACCGGTTCCACCTTATTCGGGAATCCAACAACTACAAATCATTGTCTATTCGAAAATTGAAAACAAACTATGACGTTACGACTATTGTGAACCCCGTAAGGAAATTTTCATAATTGTTGCAGAAAGGTTTCAAAGTATTGAAGTCCTAAAGATGTGGTACTTGTAAGAGACTACGTGGAAACTTTAATATTATTTTGTGACGCAATGTGAAATTGTCCATTGCTAGGCTAATTACAACCCTGCTTCCGTAGAAGTAAATCTTTTTATCATTTAATTTGATTATCAGTAGTTACTTTCGTTGATATTTAGCAGTTATGTATACTTCAGTAGTTTAAGCTAGTAACTTAAGTAAATTAAGCAGAGTTTGTACATAAAAGCAAAAATGTCATAATTTCTCAATCCCGGGGACCGGTGCAGTAATGTTGATATAAACAGTCCGTTAGGCGTTTATAGGTCATTTAAAAGATAAAAGTGTAAATATTCGTTTGAAAACTCTAAAAGAGCTGTCCTAGTTTTGATTGGAGCAATATTTGCGCACCACGAGGCGCATTCCTCACGGTACCCTGAAAACTGTAAAAAAGAGAGCATCGCCGGGAGCGGCAGAAAATTGTGAAAAGCGGCGACCAATCCGAGCGCGCACACACACTTTAGCATTGCATACATACACCAGCGCACACGTATGCAGGCTCACGCACACACCGCCCCGCCGCACGCCGCCTCGCGCCTCCACAGATAACATTCGATTTGACGATTCCGTGAGTGATAGTGATACGGAGCGATGCTTTACTCGTTCCAAATTTAAACCAAAGTTTTCCAAAGTGCGCTCTAGTGTAGGACCCTTAGTTCAGATACGAAGGTAAGTCGCTTTACTTCCCTTCAACTCAAACGGTGTCCACGGGCATGGCTTTGAGAAGATGCGACGCCAACTTCTTGAAGGCATATTGAAACTTAGTTTGTTACTTAGATGTTTATTTGTAGTTTTAAAGATTAGGTATCACAGATATGCTGAGATAGAGATATCTAAAGTTTTGCATAACAAGGTGCAAACAATATAATTTGATTAATATTTGACTGTGCAAGGACAAAAATATGTAATACATATACGGATTTCGTAATACGCAGGATAACTATGCGAATTCGACTTAATTTTCTTCTTAAATATTTTTAAACCAAAAAAAATTGAACTGCAGCGGAGAAAGCGAAAACATCCATTAATTTTTAACAACAAATCATCACAGCTTTATAGAAATAAAATTAGGCTATAGGTAGGCAAGAAGCGTTAAAAAGCTAACATTTTTATATTCTGTAAGCGTATGGAATATGATAATTAATTGTTTTCCATTATCTGTATTAATACGATGCTCCATTATTTCTAAAAAAAAACCTAATGCGATGGGCGCAGCACCCGCACTGTTCAATTTTTAGAGAACTCTGTTAAACTCTGTCTCTATTAAACAGAACTCAGAAACAGAGTTAAATTAGTTACAAAAGTAAATCATCATTTTCGGTGTTACGTGTAGGATTTAAATATTTTGTTAATCCAGGATATATTTATTTTTAGGTCATAATATAGTCTTGTATTTCACTCATATATGCAGGTAATTTTAGTTAACTTTGTCAATTGAAGCAGTATTTGAAATACGCGGTAAATACATAATATTAATTATTATTACCGTTTTTATATACATATATTTATATTTAATTTTATTTATCTAGTAAAATCTAAAGTATTAGTTCACGGCTTAAAACTTCCAATAATTCTCACGAACCACAAACATTTTGATACCTTCCGTTTTGTAACTCGGGAATTTATAAAAATATTTCTTTTAGACATCTATTAACTTCATGCTCGGTACTATACCTCACATTTGGAGTGACGGCGGTGGGTCTGTGAGAACAGAATCATGCATTTTTTAAAGAATTAGCAAGAGTAGTACTTAGTACTATGTAGCTTAGATATTCCACACTTTTCCGTGCTCATAAGAGCTGTAAGAAACCGTCATGCGCCTGAGACGTATCACTTGTAACCCTTTAACGTCACATTAGCTTTTCAAACAAATAACTGATATACTGTCCGCACAGCTGTTATTACCAATTTGATAGTGTATCACAAATATCGCCAGTAATTGTAATTAACATATTTATTTGATATACAATAACAATACAATTCGACAATTGTTAAGGCTCTGAATGCCGACGGCGCTGTAGGAGCGGAATGTTTTAACCATATACTTCTAAATAATTTCTTAATAACATCTGATTTATATGCCAATAATTATGCGTGAATCCGAAGAATTATCCAGTCGGGCGAGAGAAAAAATATATCCCCCAAATCCTTGCCGGGATACCAGGATCTCATAAGAGGCGACTAGACCCGACGCTGGCTGACCGCAGTATACCGCAGTCTATCGCTCTTTGCCAACCCGCATGCCCAGCGTGAGGATTATGGGTAAACACCCCTGAGGGGAGGACTACGTCCAGCGCTGGACGTAGACAGGCTGATGATGATGATAAATGCGAAATCACTATCTATCTGTAGGCTTTGAAAGATGAATCATTTACCTAGTATGCTCTAAATCAAACGTGAACACTGTAAGGGTATTTATACAGAAATTTTTATGTCCATGGGGCAGAAACAATGATTTCTAAATAAATTGTTCTTGATTAATAACTATAGTTAAATTTAAAAAATAAACCACAAAGCTCATCACATCCTCTTATTGTGCACTTGCACCCGGACACGCGAGCAACAAGTGCCCTGTAATCGTTCTTATTTGTTTCGGAATTTTGACAAACTTCGGTGTCAATATGTCAGTCATTCAAAGAGAGATATTCATCACTACAAAGCCCAGTAAAGTTACAGCTACCTTTCTTAGAAGGCAGAGTTTTCTAGTACATTTGGAAGATTCTAGAATAAACGAAAAACACATTTGCATTAATTTTGTGTACAATTACATTTATTTAAAAATCCTGTAGGTTATGGAGAAGGCCAGCTCAGTGGAGCCTCCGCACGTAACTGAATTTTAAAATTATTTCATTTCGAAACGAGCGAGTTACTCGTAGTTAGTTGTCAATCTGCCTGTATCAAGTTTTGAAACCAAGATCGACTATTCACGTACTTTCTAAAGACCAGAAACTGTCCTGCCAATTTGCTATGCCAATTGCCAGGTACCCCGCGCGGCAGCAAGCCGTGACAGATTTTTCTTAATATTACGTATGTTTTGTGATTTATACTGTTCTCAAGGTTTTTAGCGCTTCGGTGGCCCCGGTGAGCCTTCCGTGACCCTTACAAATTTGCAAATCTCTATATACATTTATATCAGCACGAAAACAATATGACAGTTGAAATTATAATAGATAAGATTTGAAAAATATAGAAATTCATAGAATTTAGCAAATACCTAAGCGAGAGGCACATTATTTTTGAGCAAAGTTTTGTCATATTACCAGCTCTGAGTGTTCAGTTACCAGGGCGACATAGACGGATGGGTCCCTCCCTTGCGGAGGAGCTCGATAAATATTGTATTAATAAAGCCGTTATCAAAGATGTAGGGCCTGCCGTTATCGCGGGATGGCGAGCAAACACACGAGGCTTACGAGCGACGCGCCCGCCTCGGGAACTCTCGCCTGCAGTGTACTTTGAATTTATACTTCGCAGTAAAATGCGTGCAGCCATTAAAGCAGGAGTATGTCTTGTATATGGATAATAATACACTTATGCCAAGTGTTACTTAAGAAACGTGTAATTTGACCTAATTCAAATAACCAAAAACGCAAAGAAAATTTGATTAGCTCAGGTTCAAGGGACACACGCAATATATTTCTGAGTTTGTCCTTAATGTTCCTATGACGTACAAGATCATGTTAATTCTCAGTATGTGTTATTAGTACGATCGTTTATTGAGTTTTTTAGTTCTGATGTAACACAATGTTCTAAACAGGTTAGCGATATCCGGCGCCGGCGCCGTCTTGAACTCTATTTGTACTTCCGCCAGCTCTTCCGGTTCAAAGCCTTCTCTGTTTATTTTGTGACTGTTACAGAAAACTCGACACTTGCTCAATTTTAACTTTAGACCTAAATGTGTCACGTGTATTACAAAAGTTTAAAATAATTTCAATAATACTGCGCTAAAAAGACCTAAATTCATTTCTATTCTTTACACTAGAAACTACTACTAGATATAAAACACTGGATAAAATACAAAAATGTTCTGTACACATCACATGTATGTAGTAGTGGATATATAAATATTTTCAAAATACAAAGTGCATCTTAGTGAGTATATATTTGTTTTTTGTCAGCTTAGTTATGGAGAATGTGTCGCCAATGGTCCGCTCAGAAGAACAGAGGGAGGAGGTGAGCGCAGAAGCCCTGCAGCTCGTGAAGAGCGAGGAACGCGCTCATGAGGTCCCCACCTCTGAAGGAGGCGCGGCAGACACTGCCTCCGTGCCTACGTCTGTCGCAGAATCTGGGGCAGAACAGCACTCGGTGATTACATCGAGAAGAGTCTTAAGAACTATCACTACGGCCGGCCACATCACCGACGCATCCGATGTACACGATGAAGGTGTAAAAGATGAGCCGCCTGAAGCGCCACAACTTGAGCACGAACAAATGCAATATGTAGGGAAAATGGAGGATGCGGAAGGCCGGGCGGTTCAGAACCATTATGACGAGGAGAGGTTGCGACTCGCTGAGGCGGAGACTGCACGTTATCTCGCGTTCAAGCCGGAGTCGTATCGCGCACTGCAGTCTCCGGCCCCGATGCCGCAGGACAAGCGGGTGCAGCCACAGTACACGCGCGCTCTCCCGCCACGCGCGCCTTATGGACGAGGCCTGGCGTTGCGTTATGGCGCCCCCCACCATGTTATCGTTGCTCAAGAAGGAGAGGCCGAAGAACATAACCACGAAGCTTTTCTCCAAAAGGAAAAAGCGGATCAGTTACAGCAAGCGTACGCAGCGGCAGGCGAGGCTGCGGCGGCGGCGGACGGCCGGCAGTACGCCGCCGTGCTGGGCGAGCAGGTCGCCGCATCCACGGCCCTCGAGATGATCCAGACGACGTCATTGAGCAACCAGCAGGCGGTCGGCGTAGCGTACCAACAAGTTAGAATCACAGTTTTGTTCAGTAAGCTTGTACACACGCGGATTTGCGTGATTAAACAAACCTCAATACTGATAACGGTTGGAAGAAAGTCGCGGATTACGTTCGCTTTACAATTCATTGTCTTATAAAACTTACTCATTATTTAGAGTGTTTATGGGCCTGAGTAATGCTCTGTAAATCACTATGCTCTAGTTTGTGCCTATAATTAAACAGCATTGTTATTTTAATTTGCACATAAATGATAGATTAAACCCCTCCTCGCGTCTATGCTATAAGTACTTTAAAGGTATAACGTAAGACATTTTTAAGAAAAGAAAAATTTTCCTTAGGTAAAATACGAATCCCGCGGCGAGGGCGAACAGCGACCGACAACATATGCCAGCCTTCAGCCGGTGACATCCGTACACGGTGGCTATGCGTATGCAGGACAGAGTCCGCAATATGGCGGTGGGTCGACTTACGGAGCTTATGGTAGCAGTAATAAGGAGTTGTTGACCTTGTACGGTGCTGGAGGAAGCACGGTCAGCGCACCGCGGGTAGACGAGTCGCCCCCGAGCCAGCTCCTGTACCGCAGCGACCCGACGCTCTCGTCATCCTCATTGAATACCCGCGGTACCCATGTCGTGTACGGGTCCGTGGTGCCGCAGTCCCAGGCTGGGTACGAAACGCCGCCCAGTCCAAACTCACAACAGGTAAGAAAAGCTAACAATCTTTAACACTTCAACAGACAAGAACGTAGAATTTTAGTTATACTCGTAGTTTAGCCAAACTATAACTAAAATACTTTATAGTTTAGTCAAATATTTCATTTAGCTACTATATTATTTATAATATCAATTTAGTCAAAAAAGTTAATCTGGACCTTGTGTCACTACTAATAAGCACAGATAGATTAAGCTTTTAGGTCTTTACTTTGAATAATGATGAGATTCCAAACTATTTGTTATTACCAGGTTACTCTCTACACTCATGGCAACACGGTGCAATATAAGGTGGGCAGCGACCACTACTTGGGGCAAGGCGGCGTAGAGTACGTGCCAGTGTCAGGGTATGAAGGCGGTCTATTGGTGGAGAGCTACGCGCCGGCACAGCCGTGGCCCGGTCACAATCTGCTGCCCATTGACGACGGTTTCGACCCAAGTAAGTTCTAAGAAAAAGGTAACATCTGATTTTTAGAGGTTACAAAGTTTCTATCGCACGATAAAATCAATTGTTCACGCATAGGAAAGTATTGATGTATTTTGGAAAGATAGACAGCAACAAAAAACTATTTTTGGATAAAAGAAGTTAAAGCCAGATTTGATATCTACTTCTGATTTTGATCAAGATATTTTGAAGCATTCATAATTTTCCTGTGCCCTATTCTTTATTGTATCACTTACCCATTAAGAGGACTATGGTTTGCCCGTTAACTATCAACTAGTATTCCTAAAACATTGTATAAGTAACATGTCATGCTCAACGCGCACCTCTCGACCGCTGACTCTGGGATTAGTCACTGTCATATTACAAGTATCTACCTTCTGTTTACTGTAACATAGGAGATTATCTATCCACTTTCATGCAGAGTATGTAAAAGCGGACAGCTGCGATATAATATTCATCATACAGCTCGTGATGGCTATTAGCAAGAAGTATTTCTAATAACATTAGAGCATGGCAATCTAATCTGACCAAAACGTTGCTCAAAATCTGTTTCTATCTATTCCTATTGCATTTGGATTCTACGGGAAGAATCATAGCCGTTATATGAAATAAGAAGCCCGTGAGTTTTCGTCCCACCGGATGCGGTGTAAGTTGTGTGGTAGGGGTAGACGAAAACATAGCTAGGTTGAAATGTTTTGCAGGCATGGCGGGTATGGGCGAGGTGAAGGAGTGCGTGAACTGTGCCGCGGCCACCACCCCGCTGTGGCGGCGCGACGGCACTGGCCACTACCTGTGCAACGCGTGCGGCCTGTACACGCGCATCAACGGCGTCAACCGCCCGCCGCTCAAGGGGCAGAAGGCGAAGCCGCAGCAGACATTGGTAATATCATTTTCGAAACAAATCTTTAAAACAAAGGTATTTACATACTAGAGTCAACTTTATATATCCCGGAATACAAATAAGAGGGTACCGGTATCTTTCTTCGTCAGCATTATGTTATGCATGTTTGAGACTAATATTTGAACGTCCTTTGCAATTCTCAGTAAGAGAAACGAACAACGTTTATAAATGGGTTTATATATAAGAGATAATTTACTTAATCACATTCCCTTACTTCTTCAACTAATTCGAATCGATGAAAAGCAGCATAATATTACAACGAACGCCGTTTAAAGCTCAGCCCTCAGGTCAAATAATATCTACCTGATATACATACCTTCAACCGATGTGGTTTTTCTTGTGACGGTTAACCAGTGTTTTGTGTGTAGCCAACTAACGGCAACCGGCGCGTGGGGGTGACGTGCGCCAACTGCCGCACTTCCAACACTACTCTATGGCGCCGCAACAACAACGGCGAGCCCGTGTGCAACGCGTGCGGACTGTACTACAAGCTGCACAACGTAAGGGGAAACCAACATTTACATGTCATGAAGTGTGTGGCGCATATACGTTTGACTGCTCTGCCTATCTGTAAAGATTTACAGAAGTTATCCAGTGTATATCGCAATAGCCATTAAAGGCTCAACCACAACCGTCACACCGAAAAGCGTTAACCGCTCAGCTGCGATTATCGGCGTACCGGCCATACTGACCGGTCGATAGCAGACGATTTGGTCATCTCTAAATGTTATGTACATAATCAAGTACAACAGATAACTTAATGCGTTCATGTGTTTATGAATGAACAAAGATGATATAATAGTGTTTAACTGATGCGAATAGTAATAGATAGCGGCGTATCGCGCTATGGTGAGTACCGCGGCGATTGTGCATCGATTAGCGCTCCGCTGATTAGAGCAGAGCAGCCAGGTATCTAATCGTAGCAGTGCAGTGGCAGTTATCAGGGAACTCCTCGGCAAATATTGGGCCTGTATAAAAAATCAAAACACAGGGTCTCATCTAATCTCACGAGATAAACAGTCGGGGCTACCGACTGATAGAGAATTATCATCGCGACCACGAATATTCATAATGAGATAAATAATCTTTTATCAATTATCTCCTCGCAAGTAGATACGCTTGTTTAAAGGATGATAGGCGGTAGATTACGAGGAGTTTCCCCGTCTGAGGGGGCTGACGTTTGCGGTAACTTTGTTTTAGCGTCATCTTATTCGCAGGTGAATAGACCGCTGAGCATGAAGAAGGACGGGATTCAGACGCGGAAGCGCAAGCCAAAGAGCATGGGTGGCGGGCACGGCGGCGTGGCGCGGCCGGGCGGCGCGGGGCTGTCGGGTAGGTGGCGTGTGCGGTGGTAGGTCGCAGCTGGTAGAGTGAGCCTAACGAATACGGTGTCCGCAGTGGAGGCTCACTCGCACAAGGGTCTGCCTCCGCTGTACGCGGCGGTGGAGGGCGGGGCCGCGGCGCCGCTGCTACTGCTGCCCGCGAGACACCAGGCCGACATGTGAGTACTGCTCCCGAGAGGTCAGCCGCATCTGTCGCTACATTTGAATCTTCTTTCCTCTACTAACAACGAGATGTTCGCAACGATTGCGTAATAAATTAACTTACCTTAAAGAAGACGTTATTGTCGTTTATTTATCTCGTAAAATGGAGCAATAATATACATTGACGATTCCTTCTGCAAGATATCGTAATCAAGAAGTGTCTACAACATTGTCTGGCTATAACTAGATCGTTTATGATCCTGCCTCGTTTTCCGATAAATTAGTGTGGGCTAAGGAACAACTCAGTATTATGTTCGTTTAATGAGAGAACTCACCCGAATCACTTCGAAGTACATGTTGTTCAGTTTAGTTCTTAAAAACTTTTAGCGCAATTCTTGACACCGTTGTCGACACCAGCACCTGTGTGTTTCGCTTGGTCTTATGAGTATCGCACGCTTGTTCACTCCCGTAGATTAAGATGCACGCTGATGGCTGTCTGAGTGATGGCTGATGAAGTCCTGGGACAAAGTTTCTCGTATGTACCACGTGTCCACGCTGTTCATTACGAGACAGATATTGCGGTTGTTGATAGTAGCGTAACGGGCGAACAGTGTTGCGGCGCGGCTCTGTTTGCTCGAGCCTTACCTTATCTCAAGGCTCGCACTTACACCACTCTGCTGTAGATATAACTTTTCGCTTATAATTGTTCCAATGTGTCTATGAGATCTACATTAGTTTCCCAACCGCGTAATACGGCGAATATCTTCGTACTATTTCTCTGGCTGTTTGTATAAATAGAAAAAAGGAACTGAAAATATTTTTTTTGTTCAAATGTTTTTGGTTGAATAATTATACCGATGAACGAACCAGTGGGTTGGATTCCTACCCAAGGCAAGTGTTGGTTTGACGAGCACGAGTGTTCGTTCTCTGTAGGTTCGGTCTCTCTGTCCGGTAACTCGATTTTTTATTAAGCTATTAGATTTACACACGTGTGATGAAATCTTCTGCCTTTCATGTAAAAACCATAAACAGGTATTCTATTGTTACATTTTTTTAACAAATACAAAAAAAACTAACATTTCATATGCTATTTCCGATCGTGTAAAAAATGTTACGAAATAAATTGATACTTTCCTTAAATGTGCGCCAAGTTGGTCTATTTTGTTCATAGTCACATCGCTGTAACGTGCGTCATGGAATGACGTCACCCGCAATATTGAATGTCCCCTGTCACAATAACTTTCAGGGCGTGAGACCGTCACAGATACCAACAATCCGAGTGAATCAAGTATAGTTTACATTAAAACAAAATTATTACGTGTCAGCCTATACTATATATACTTTGCCTAAGTGTGGCTCGCCAATTATACTAACGAACAAAATTTTGGTGACGAAAATTATACAATTATGCTCTCTGCCTACCCCGTAAGGGACCTGGCGTGAAGATATAAAAAAAAATATACAGCTCATGAATATCACTTTTCAGCGTTGTTATGATGCAGACTCGATTTACAGCACTGCTCTGCACGAATGTTAGTGCAAACTTCAGTAAAAAACGAATAGATTTAGATAAGGACTTCATCACCTTCCGTGGTTATTGTACGTGTTCATATTTGCAGGTTACCCGCGGTAGAGCGCAGCGCGGCGGCCGGCGCGCCCGCACACTACCGCCCGCCCTAACGCGGCGGACGCCGTGCCGCTAAACGGTATAGCATGAATACCAAATCAACTTATCCACATTTAACTTCTAGTGGACGAATGTAATAATATAAAATGAATGCGTTTTAAACCATTATAGATGATAAGACTTGACTGTAGGCTGTCAATTTAAAATAAGTAGTCATTTTCACAAAATATGGTCCAACTATGTCGTTGTTTAAATATTGATTATACGTAGTGGAAGCCTAATTCGGTAAAATCATTGTAATGACGCTGAACACGTACAGTATCAGCTGATTCATTAATTTGGACTTACCTAAAGATTTTCAGATATGATAAAATTTTATAAAATGATAATGGAATGAATTATTAAATGGTACTAGATTATAAAATTATTAGTTTAAAATTGGCCTATATAATCTTGCCCAGGAAATCTGAAAACTATTTACATATTCGGGTGAAAACAACTTTAACGAGTACTTTAATTAATAGAGAAGCGGGTGATAGGAATTTGCTATAGAGCCTTTTCAGGATTACTATAAAATATGTAACAGTGACAGCGTAATGGTTTGTAATCCAGCCTTTCTCTCCGGAGGCCCGGGTTCAAATCCTGGCGCGCACCTCTTTACAAAAATGTTGTGTTAACATTAATGTTAACATTAAATATCACTGATTGTAACGGTGAAGGAAAACATCGTGAGGAAACCTGCACATCTTGAAGTTCATAAAAAAAGGTCCTTAAGGCGTCTGAAGTCTGCCAACCCGCATTTGGCCAGCGTGGCAGACTAAGGCCTTAACCCTCTCATTCTGAGAGGAGACCCGTGTCCAGCAGTGGAACGATAAAAAAAGGTCGAGCGAAAAAAAAATAGAATATTCCGTTGGCAGTGGCGCTTGCGTTTTATCAGTGGAATGGTAAAAAATTGGTAGAGTTATTCGGCCGCTGTTCAAGAATTAGTTCTGTTACAATACAATACAATACAATACAATATTCTTTATTGCACACTTATTTACAATAACAGAAAAGAAAATGTTAACAAAGAAGAAGAAAAAATAAATTAAGTATGCAATAGGCGGCCTTATCGCTCAAGTAGCGATTTCTTCCAGGCAACCTAATGCATAGCAGGAAAACACAGTTACAGAAGAAATAGGGTAGGGTGTGCTGAATCTATAAGAAAACATAAGATATTAATGACAACACAGCCCATTTAAAAGTATCGAATTCAAGGGACAGCATACTGATGGAAAGGAAAAGTAAAGGAAAGAAAAGAATAAAAATAAAAAAAAAAAATTAAAAAAAATATTAATTGAAGTTAAGATAAAGACACTATTAGTATTATTGTTCTAGGAATAATTGATGCACTTGATTCTTAAAAGAATCGAGGGAGTTGGCTTGTCGAATATTTAGAGGCAAGTTATTCCACAAACGAACAGCCACTGCAGAAAAAGAGTTAGAAAAGAAAGAAGAAGATTGGGTGGGAGGTTGAAGGACAAGGTTATAAGTGGAGCGGAGACGACGATCGTGACTTTGATGAAGATATTTAAAACGATTTTTTAAATAAGATGGAGTGGTTGGGTTGAACAGCACACTGTAGAGAGCAGAAAGTATATGTAAATTCCGACGAAGGAGAATCGGGAGCCACTTGAGTTTAACACGATACTCGGATATATGATCATACTTGCGGAGTCCAAATATGAATCGTATACATAAATTTTGAAGTCTCTCAAGCTTGTTAAGTTGCTCCAAAGTGAGATCAAGATAGCAAACGTCAGCGTAGTCAAGAACAGGGAGAAGAAGAGAGTGTGTTAACGTAATTTTAGTGGCTGTAGGAAGAAAGTTTCGAAGTCTTCGCAACTGTCCCACAACTGAAAATATCTTCCTGCTCACCTCATTAATCTGATGTGACCAGGAAAGATGGCTGTCCATATAAATGCCTAAATTTCGCACTTTTGTACAATACGGTATGTCTGTTCCATCAAATGTAACAGAAGGTAATAGTGACCAGTCGATCTTGGACATAAGCCTAGAGCTGCCAATGATGATGACTTGTGATTTGCTGGGGTTCACCTTAAGGCCATGAGACTTGCTCCATTGTAGTATATGATTTAGGTCAGCGTTTATCAAGTTTATGGCCTCAGGTAAGTCCCCTAATAAACAATGTTGATAAAATTGGAGGTCATCTGCATAAAGGTGGTAGAGGGAAGACAAATTAAGACTAATAGTATTTATAAACATAGAAAACAGTAAGGGAGACAGCACGCCACCTTGCGGAACTCCAGCATAAGTATGAGACCAAGAGGATTGAAGATCTTGACTCTGCACACGTTGCCGGCGCCCCTGCAAGTAATT
>DVOY01000120.1:0-14433 GCA_018237585.1 Apyrrothrix maculosa | reverse complement strand
GTAGCACGCTTGCGTAGAAAGTGCCTATTCACTCTTGTCTTGAATAACTCCAGGTTGTATGAATCGGGAAAAATAGAAAAGTTGTATGAATTAATTTGACATATCAACTTCCAACTCTTGACAATCATATTTTCAACTTTATACATACATAAATACATATCTTCACGCCAGGTCCCTTACGGGGTAGGCAGAGAGCACCGATTGCCAAATATCTCTATCCTTACAGACCTGCCGCGCTTCTTCTATATTCATCACTCTCGTCATACATACACGCCGCTCTCGGTAACTTCTGACCTCCCCATCAGCCAGTACCCGGCTTATTTGACAAGATAGGTGAATCTTGGCATCCCGCGGCACCTACCTCCGTCTTATTATTTTCAACCGCACCCCACTTATTGCAACCAAATTACAGCTCCTTTACGAATCCGATAGATATGTACAAAAAGAAAATAATGGTGAAGAAGATAGGTTAAATAAACCAAAGTCGGAATAAAATATATATGAAACATTAGAACTAATTTAAAAAATTGCTGTATCTCTGAAATTTATTTCAATATGTAAACTTTTATTAAAAATGATTATTCCCGATTACATCCAGCACATGTAATAAATCGGACGCGAACAAATCAATTTGTACTGAGCCTAGCAAAATCTCTCGTATTTCACAATACTTTAAAGTGATTCCCGTCAACTGCAGCTCAAACGTAGCGACCGTTAAATTCGTAGGAATATATAAATTTTTACAAATATCCGATGGAATTCCAGTTGAAATTTTACGTGAAAATTCAATGTAATGCGACGAGAATGGCACTCGCTTTGTTCTGTTTGTCTTGTGAAACCTTTTTTTGTCGAATTACTCGTACGTCGCCATGTACGGTTTTATTGACGTTGACATTTCCTGGCAAGGCTTTATGAACATAAAAATTACGTTGGCGATAGCAAAATGTTATACAAAATTAAACGTGATGTAATTATAAATAAATATGCACAAAACACCTAATTAGCCTACCATCTTTCTGTAGCTTTCTGTTCTCTTTCTTTCTTTCTGTGCCATGTTTCTGTGGGCACTATTTATATTAAACTCGCTAAACCTTTGAAGAACGCACAGAAACTGCAACTTCTTTTGGTTCTTTCTTGCTGGTACAAAAAAAATATCTTGGGCTCGCACGGCTCTCTATAGCTTTAAAATTTTTGCCAGTTGCTCTTGCGATATTTTATTTTTATTTACTCAAACACTTGATATCTAAAAAAGGAAAAATGTAGCGTTAAAATTTTCTTTCAAGGCACGCAAGATATTGATAACCCTTCTGATGTTGCAAATGTTTTTAGGGAACGGTAACCACTTATCATTGGGTGGGCTGTTCGCCTGTTTGCCTTGCCTTGTAATGCAAAAAAAATCTTGAAGATCTGTTTTTGTAGGAAAATTGCTTTCAACTCATACAGAATATCATATACCGTGTGATTCCAATCTATGTTACTTACCCATGTAACTTAATTGTATAAGCAGTAATTGCTTGTATTCCTAATCAACTTATAATGTCTTCTAATAGTAATAAAACTTTATTTTAGATCTTGTACTCGTACATCTATAGCTTGTTAGTATGTTAGTAACAATTGTGTTTAATTTCTTATGTTCGTATTGTCGTTTTGAAGCCTCGTAGCTAGCTCTACCCAGTTCCTTTGAATAGAGCATTCTGGTCTAGCAGCAACCAACTTAGGATGCCGTTGCTGCTATTGCCCAGGCGCATTAGCCCGGAGGCCGCTTTTTTGCGCATAATTGCGTGAAACCCATTTGTGTGCGAATCCGCGAACATTTTAGAGGTTCTATAGCGTTATGGTAGCTTCAACGGCATCCTAGAGTTATGAGCCCTACGCGAATATGTCACCTGTAGTTCACTGATATAGAACAACTGACAGAACACCTTAATAAGAAAGACTTTCACGTCTGCAGTGCACCGACCGAACATATGAGCGAGCATATTTCCCCTGACTGCCAACGCCCTAAATTCTCTCTCAATGTCGCGGTCGTCCCTTAAGTCTCTCGTGACAATGTCACCGAGGCATCTGACACTCACTACTACATACATGTATTCAGCGCTACTCCATTGAGACATACGGGCGGCACATGCCGGGGCGGCTGTTTTGATGCCTTCAATATAAAAAATTCATTCTTTTTTAAATTGTATTTTAAGCCGTTTACCTCCGCATAGGTCTCGCAGGTTGAAAGCAGCTTCCTCAGCCTAGCTAACGAAGGACTGAACAGCACCATATCGTCTGCGTATTATTGACACATATGTCATCAATGTAACAGCCGACATGCTGCTCAGTCAAACTCTAAAACTAAACCCCTTTCTAATCTGTATCTATTTATACATCTTATTATCTTATCTTTCTAATCTGTATAAATAGTACGATATAATTTTCCCAGTCATGAAAACTCTCCAACTAAATTAGTCTGCAGGCACAATATACTTTCCTTCTTTACCTGTCATAAAAATGTGGTTAATAGACAACCTCAGGAATTCATCATACAAATAAAATTACAATTTAAATTATATATCAGCTTAAATCATGCATTTTTTGTTGAACTAATCCAAGCCGCAACCTCGCGGCGATTGGCGGGTTCCCATGAAAACAAACCATGAACCGTATGTCTGAAACTAGTCGGACTATCTCGAAAACACATATGTGAGTTACGGCGGTACATAATAAAATTTTAATAAATGCTCACGAAACATTCAATAATAAAATACATGATTAACAAATAAGATTGTTTATAAGAACATCTTAAGATCCATAGTTTTTTTTGCACTGAATCCAACATGATATAACGTCAGACCAAATCCTCAAATAATTGGACCTCACGTAGACTGAAGCGGGCTTAATTGTCCATTGTTCCCTAATTTGTTCGTGTCACCACTGTCCTGAGAGAGCCACTGGTCATTATATAATACCAACTCCTTATGCACTTCAGTCAAGCCATTATCGACCTTAAACCCTTACAGAAAGTTCTTATAAAGTTTACCATATTGTGGCCACCTGTGACTATAGTTTGAGTTAAACTGAAGCATGATTAGAAGCAGGATATGTCCTCTCTTTCTTTCTTTGTCTGCTTAATAAATTTGTAATTGGTGGGAAAGAGACGGAGAATTAATCGAAATTTATTTTCGTCCAACTCATTGGTCTGTGTCATTATACGTTTCTATTAGATGAAATGGCGCTTAATGTTATTCAGTAAGTCCTTAAATTTGTAGATATATTTTTTTATGAATGTTGGGGTAATCGTCGCGTCATTTCATGAGATTGGTAATTAAAATCTTTATGTAACATTATCATTTATACCTTAGAAACTGGTTCTGAAATTAGCACACCCTTACTTGAAGCTTAATAATAACATGCCCGGCTGTAAACAAAAATAAATAATCAAAGACAATATCCGCCAATCTATACCAGAGTAGCAAGGCTTCCCACAGAGACAAATGACACCCGTGCCGAGCAGTGGAATATAAAAAGGGTAAACTAAGATGTATAATGCTATGCTCTAATAATACACCGATTCAAGCTTTAGTTGTAAACGGTTTCTGTTCACAACTGGAATGGCTAAGTTTCAGTTGCGCGACAGTTCTACTGTCGGACGTTCATAATGCACTTAGGGGACTGTCACTACACTTAAACCAATCGCCTTACTATAAACGAGCAACAAGATAAGGCCTAATGATAATCTGTTAGGGGGATTATTCGTGAGGTTTGCTTTTCGTTTGGAAGGCATCGTTCCATTCTGGGTGTGCGTTTATAATTTTGAAGTCTAACTGTGTGATAAATACCTGAAACATGTCTGATTTACTTAATAAATAATAATATATATAATAATAAATACGTAAACGTAAGATGACCATGTAATCCCCAAAGAGGTAGGCAGAGAAGTGTCGTATACTCCCACATTTCACCTTACCTTTACGTCCCGTTATGGAACAGGTGGTAACCCTATTGCCATACACCAGGCACAAATCAAGACCAATCTAAGTTAAAAGAAACAGTAGTACCCGACCCGGGGTTTGAACCCATGACCTCTCAATCAGCAGTCGCGCTGCCAACCAACAGGACCAGCGAGACAGCCACCACCTAAAAACACCTAATAGTAAAATCTTGGAACAACTGCATAGAATACTCCTGTCTGCTGCCCCAAACTAGGTAGAGAATGTGCTATGGTAAGCAGACAGCAGACAGGCGTGCTATTGGATTTTACTAACTAGATTTTTTAGTAATCAATTCTAGTAGTGGCTCGGAGGCAATCTTGCCCGGTTTATGGCAATAGGCTCATCCTCTATTCCATTGTGAACAAACGTAACTGGTGAAACGTAGGAGTGTACTACGCTCTTCTACCTACCTCTCCGAGAATTACAGTCGAGATATTACGTTTTTTTTATTATGTTTATGATAAATATAAGACTTTGTGCTTTACCCATCAGTTCCCATATCAAAGGCGTTTAGAAAATAAAATAGAGTATGAACCGTGGCACGGTATACACAGCGCTGTAAGTACTCGTAAATGTTTCTTTGATAGCTTGAGGTAGAACAAGTACATTTCCAGTGAGTAGTCTAACATTTCCGTTAACTGTTACAGTCTGTTCGTTTAATAAAGCTAGCTCTCCTAGCGATACATTGATAGTAGAGCTCTATTAAGGACTTGTAGAATTTGGTTAGCAAAGCTTTGAAGTATATCTCGCTAACAGTAAGGGAAGATGACGCTTTGTATTTATGTATATATCGGCGTAAATCTGTATCTCATGATTAGATTATAAAAATATCACAAATATTTATATTTCGTGTTTAAATATGTGACTCCAATTTCGTTAAATGAACAAGAACTTAGTTTATTTTCTTTCTACTAGTAGCGCCCTCTGTGGTCGATTTATGTAAACTTGTAAGGAGTGGAGTTTGTTTATTACAATAAATGTAATTTGTCTAAAATAAATCAATTGGAGTTACGTAAAATTCGTTATAATATTAATTTCAATTACTGAACTATATTGTTAGATTTGTCATACAATAATTTTAATTATTTTGTTTTAAAACATGTTGTGATTGTGATAACCGCTACAATACCTATAAATATCAGTTTAATTATGGAAAACGACTCACTTTTTATCGAGGCGCTTACTTCGGCAATATCTCTAAGCTGTGATAGTGAATCAAAGTAGAAGTAAATTAAAAGGTTAAATAATTTTACTGTGTTTGAATCCCATGATGGAAAATAAACCGCCAGGCTCACCAATATTCAATTTCGGCCACCCCCGTCGCCGAAATATACTTATATTCTCTTAATAAAACCACCAAAATCAAGAAATGTATACGCCTGGCTTGTTTTTAAAGATTTGTTAATATTCTCTGCTCACTCTGTAAGAGAACTGGTGTAATGATATAATGGTAATAATAACTCGTGAACCCAACAGCTACACCGAGGGCTGAGGTATGTAAGTACAATTCAGATACAAGACGACATTTTTGTATGATTAATACAAGAGTTCGTTCTGTACTTGGTTTCAAATTATCTGTATGACTTAATACTTCGAAATATGTATATTAATGCAGTTTATTAGCTGTCTGGTTACCATATCACAGGGTCTATCTTGTTTCTCAAGATCATTCGTATGGAATAAATATTTCCTTGGCGCCAAGTTTTGTACTTGATGTACGTCCACATATTTAACCGTCAAATTGTCATGTGGCGTAACTTATACAAAAATAGTATAAGGTATGCCCATTCTATCATATTCGTGTCACTAAAAATCCTCTTACATATTATAATGATACTTAAAATTACATAAAAGCCAATGTCTCATTCACCTATAAACCATAACCAATATAATCGCATACGTCTAGCGCATCTATTTATCTTTTTAAGAATTACATACACGCATAAGTATACCAAACTCACATTTTTATGTTATATTCCAAACTTTTCTTTGAATGCTTTCAAATAGGTAAGAAAAAAATTAATGATCATCATACAAAACGCCGTCGTAGATATAAACCATTTGTGTCACAGTATGCATGTTATGTGTTCATGTAATAGCGATTAATTGTTGAATATTAAAATTAAAATAATTCGACAGAAAGAAGAATAAGAAAAGCAGAAAGAAATCTACCAAGACCACAGCAAGTAGATATCCTTAATCTCTGCCTACCCCGACGAGAAATAGGCGTGACAATATGTATATATGTAAAATAGTACGCCTATCCGACCCCAAATTATGCAGTATATATTATGATAGCCAGGCAGTTTGTAAATATATCGTCCACATTTTAATTTCTAATTACTTATTCATATAAATAACTTTACACGAAAACATAAAACAAACGTTCGTGCTTATTGCACAAAAAAGTCGTGACTGAGAACAGAATCCACAGCACTTGCCCCACAATCAAAACAGCGTACTATCAGGTGGACAAGCCATTCATTTCAGATTTTAAGAAGCCCTCTAGTTATGAACCTAAGATATCTTTCTGGTGCGGTTTTAAGTAGTTAGAGAACAAATCACAGGATCAACAGTTTTATGTTCTCTTTATAAGCTTCTGGCTAGTTTTAATATTTGTATACAGTAATAATCTAGATAGTCCGGTTATGTTCTCGAAGGCAAGGAAACGCTCGTAAATATTAGAATAAAGCACTTTCGTCCTCCCCTATAGCCTTACCTCATTAATTCACAGCGATGATTAATTTCTTGCGTTTCCTCGCTACAGCTGGAGAAGAATTAATTCCTTTGCTCCGTGTTATTTACAAACGGTGATATACATTTATATGACTAATTATACAGCATATATATCATACCACAATATAATGACAAGTTATATGATGTATAACATACTCAGGAACAGTAGTTCCAATTAATAATCGTTGTTGTTTAAATAAAAAATATATAGTGTTATGTTCTGAAATGTGATAGAATTTAATGGATTTGTTAATATGATTTATTTCGTAAATATAAATGACACACACATCCCACAGCACCGCAAAGCGAAAGCAACGAAATGGCCCTGTTGAGGACGCGCCTCATTAATTTCAAGAGATGATTAATATGCTGCGTTTCCTCAGAGCGCTAGTGTGTAAGAATTAATTCTTTCTTGCGCTCTTTTTTATACAGAGATTTCCACTGAACAAACGTAACATTTTATTATTATTATTATTACTATTAATTACCATTGCTATTAACTATGTATTTACTATAAAGAAACTAAATTGTTATGGTAATAAAAGGTATGTTAAAATATAAATGTGAAAAATAAAATTATATAAGTTTCTAAATTGATATACTTTATTATGTCACTCTCAAGATAAATCTGTTTTCTTTGAACTGTATAACATGAATAACAATACGAATAGAGTAGACATTTATATGATAACTGATTTTCAGTCACTGCAGTTCTTGTACCTAGTCTCGAAAATTCTACCTATTCTCGAAAAGTGCTAAATACTTACCGGGGAACTACTACACACATATATTCATAAGAGCTTCTGTATGTACTATGTATTATGACTACGACACTCTTTGGTCCAAAAGTTTCTCTCATTTGCTTATGAATAGCAATAGATTGTTTTTTTAATAACGATACGCTCGCCCGTACTGCCACCGCACCTGCTCGAGAGCGAGATGCGGCCAAGGATGTGGATCTATTAATCATTATTACAAATGCATTAACCTGTATTAAAATCTTGAATAAAATTCCCAAATCTTCACAACAAAAACATATTTCAGTATTATTCCCACGTAGTTCCGTCGTCGCGCAACGTTCGAGTCGCGGCTCATTAATTGGAGGTGATGATTCATTTCTTGCGTTTCCTCGACGCGGCTAGTAAAGAATTAATTCTTTTTTGCTTTATTCATAAATATAGTCGAAACAAAATAACTCCTTTTCTTGGATACTAACGCAACTATTTCTTATGTTGTTATCGTTACATCTTTTTGGTATGAAAATTATTTGCAAATAATTATTATATTGAGTTGTTGTGTGCAACCCTGCAGTAAACATTTAAGTCCCGGCTTCTCTATCAAAATATTATCACTTTGTAATTTCAAAGAAGTAATTGGTTACAATTGCATATATACAGAGATATTTAATTTCCTTTATTTATCTTTGCTTCAAGCTGTAGGTCAGCAAAAGGTCGTCGAACTTGGTAACCACCAGGTCTTCTTCAAAGAATCTTATTTATATTTCTTACTGAAAAATTCGCAATATGTTGCTGAAATGTATAAAATAAATTAGGAGCGACGTGCTCCACGCAGTACTGCTACCCGCCAACGCTGTCTTGTAGCGGATGAGTGATACATATTTCAGCGTATATTTATTTACTTTCGTTTACCCGCTAAAAATACACGGTTTTTCCATTATGTACTACATTCGTTTATTTCTTGATAATGCAGCCCCGTGTTTGATTACCTCGCCGCATCGTGTTGTATTTTTTATGCCGTTAATTAACTGTGCTTTTAAATTATTTATCAGGGGTACATATTTTCTTGTTAAACTTTTTGTTTGAGATGAAGTTTACGCGAATGTGTGGCTCGTGATTCTTCTTTCTCGTATTTTTAAGCAACTATTGTTGCATATATTGTCACACCGTAAAGTAATTTTGAGCAAGGAATCATTAATTAATAATATTTGACAAATGTTTGTTTTTAATATCATGCTTTCTTATTACCATATTTGCTGGAGGTTATGCTATTACGAAAGTATATTTCGTTTTTTTTCTTAATTCATAACAGTCTTTATATTTAGGAGATAGAATATTAGACTGTCATTGATCAACTTCATCAACAAAAACTCTTTAAACGCTAAGTCACTGCTCATATCGCAGAATGAAAACATTTAAGGCTAGGAACACGGACTGGTTCATGATCTAACTTCAAATTTGTATAATGCAGCCGAAGACAATAAACCAATGTATCAAGCGTTGCTATATATCACACTCATACAATGCGAATCTGTAATTTAGTGTAGTAGTTGTCTCGAGCTATACATCACATCGTACAGTTCTGAGCAAATACACATATGATAAAATATATCTAAATTTAATTCAATAACACTTGTGGTTTTGACTTTTATAGCAAAAAACACAATCTTAATTACCTTACCGCAATGTTTAACAACGAATCAGGCAAATTGCAATGCTTTTTTACTCTTTATTGTATACCATAACAGGCAATATAAAGGGCAAACTTAATGCTTAGAGGCATTCTGCACCAGCCAACCCTTGGAGAATAGTAAAACATGGAAAAACATAGCGGCACATGCAATAGAAAACAATAATAATAAGAACTAATAACTGGGATAAAGACTAAAGTATTGTCGTACTTAAGCAAGTCTAAAGTAACTTAAATCTAAAGTAACTTAAGTCTCAAGTAACTTAAGTCTAAACTAACTTAAGTCTAAACTAACTTAAGTCTAAAGCTACCGCCTTACTTACTTACAATAATGTACATATAGTAGACGAACGTAACATCACGCCTATTATCCCCAAAGAGGAAGGCAGATGAGTGTAGCACAGTCCCACGTTTCACCAGTTACATATGTATTTATTATAATTTATGAAAAGGATGATGAAATAAATGATAATAATATAAGAGTAAATATACATAAATAAAAATAAAATAAATATGGTAAAATACTTATGATTCAAAAGTAATACCACAATATGAGTACTTATAAACACTCACAAGCATATTTGTAATACGCATGTCAGTAAATATAGGGATGAAATAGCCTTTCGTATTTATGTTATTAAAAAATGATAATATATTATTACTAATATATAAATAAACAAAATAAAATACATAGATTACTTAGCTTAATAAATAATTACTACTGGAAACCATAATATTATTCGACGGCTCATAAACAAGTTACTTGTGAAGATTTAAAAAGTTCTCCGAACTCAACAGTGAGTATACGCAACCCCGCTTGAAATAAAATTGCTTTACTTTGCTTCTCCTAGTATATTGCATAAATGGCCCATCGTGCTCAACGGTTAACGAAATATCTAGCACTAACACTGGACGATTTTTTCAAATATCTTAAATTCTAACTACTCCTCTACCATCTACACTAAGAAACTGTCAGCTTCTTTTCTTTCTAATTGATTCTGTTCGACCGTTTCCTTTTTCATTGCGAGATTTTAATGTTTTAAAAGGCTGACTGATATTCATGTAAAAACAAAAAGTGTTCTTTGAACGGAAAGAATGTAAGAACATTATTCTTTTGATAACCCAACAAAGGTTAATGTAAAGTTAATAAAATTTGTTAAACTGCATAAGGCAAAGAGCCCTATCTTAATGTACACACACAGTTTCTCTCTCCATGTTGTTATTTGAGTCATGTTAAGTGTCCCAAGTGGCACTTGATAAGCATGCAGACTATGTCTTTAAGCTTTTATAGGAGACTTCTATCCAAAACGATGGAATGTTAAACGGGTTATTCTAATATATCAACGATTGAAGCATGAGTTGATAAAATTGACAAACTCTTCTCCTTCTGTCTATCTTTCTTACACGGTACACGTTTGCTTAATATTCGCGTATTTTTCAAGGGACCACACAATAAGGATGTCAACACATCCTCAGTAATGCTCGCTTCAAATGGAACAAAACGCTTCGCTTTGGTTCGCGCGTTGCATGACGATTATGCGCGCGCACGCCGCGGCAGTAATGAAGTGCCAGGTAACAGGGCTGACCGAGTTCTTTGGCGTTTACTAAAAAAATCCTAACACCTCGTTTCGCATTTCCTCGTTCATTGTATTTTCCTATTACTGCCGCCACCTGGGATATCGAGCGGGATAAATAGCGAGCGTAATTTTTTTACTAACAACGCTACTTCTTTTAACCAGATTGTGAAAACCATGGCTTAAATGACCAATTATACTTATGTATCACAAACGACATATGGATGCTCTGAATGGACTACTTATGCTTAAACTTAATTTCTGGAGATTTGGGCTGAAACTCTAATATGATAGGATTTGGGCTCTCGGCACCGATCTCCTCCACAATTACGGAAGTATTGTATCTCCAATACGCTGCTTCAGTGAGGGTTCGTGGAGGCTTGTGAACAAGACCTATTTAAATCACCTTACAGTTGTTCTACGTGTTTTTCCTATTGTTTCTCATTAATAACAAATGGGAATGATGATTCGACGTATCCTTCGAATATATCGCTATTGCCAAGTGCAATCACCTTTGCGAATGTATTTGGATGCAGTTGTCATAACCCTCATCATTGAGTGAGCGACGCAAGGAGAACACTAGTATAGGCTCCCTCTAAAAATCTAACAAACATGGTGCATACGTCTCTTTTAAAGATCTCGCGTTTAAAAATAAGCGTTAAAAATAAATTTTATAACATTACCCGTCATGACAGAAAAGTCTGGTCTTTACGGCAATAAAAATCAAATATTTTCACACAATTACCTCAACAATGTTATCCCGCTGAGAGAATCCAACCTCTTCAACCCTCGTATTTAAATCTAGATAATAGAAATAAATATTTATCACTGGGAACGGCCTAGATAAAATGCTCTGAAGTGGCTTTTCGAGGAAAAATCACATCTACCGCTTAAGATAAGAGATTCTTAAGAAAGGAAATCGTGAATATTAATTTCCGTCCAACATTCGCTTGTTAGATGTTAATCTAGGTACAATGTCATTTGTTTGCGTAGATTTCGTTAGCGATGAGGTGTATCATCCTTTATTGTTATTAATTATAATAACACCGGGCACATGAGAGGGTTAAGGCCATAGTTTACCGCGCTGGCCAAGTGCGGGTTGGCAGACTTCTCACGCGTTAGAAAACATTTTTAATTTGAACTCTAAGGTGTGCAGGTTTCCTCACGATGTTTTCCTTCACCGTGATAGCAATTGATATTTAAACTTAAAGCGCACATTTTTGTAAAGAGGTGCGCGCCATGGATTTTAACCCGACCTCCCGGAGTGAGAGATTGAATTTCATACCACTAGGCTATGACTGGTATTGCCACTGCCACCTAATCCATATTGGGATTACAGACATCACGCCTGTAATCCCCGAAGAGGTAGACAGAGGAGTGTAGTACACTCCCACGTTTCACCAGTTACGTTTACGTCCCATTATGGAATAGTTGGTGAGTCTATTGCCATACACCGGTCACTAATCTAGACTCCGAGCTCCGAGGATTATAGGCGTGATGTTAGGTTGATGTTACATTATGTTGATGAATGTTGATTGAATGATTTTTTACTTTCATGCCAATTTAACGGTTACTTTGACCTTTAGAGGAAATATTAAAAACAGAGTAAGTTTATAAACCTACCTACATTTTAGTTCAAAATGAACTTCAATATTATCATATTCAAGCCAATGATTGAATACTCGTAGATACTCATTCATAAAACCTTAAAACATACTTTCGAAAGCTTAAATGATACTTACATAATTTTTTAAATATAACGGTTTTTTACATTTCTTATTTATTTATAAAAATTACTCACTTACTTAAAACTTATTAACAAAAAATTGTGGGGCTTTTTAACTATTGGTTGTTCCTGTAGTTCGATTTACAAATTAAATTATGTATTACTATTTTATAAGGACAATAGTATTGTGTATTATATTTTTACAATTGTTAAGTTCTGTTTAACTGGTGATTAGGTCTAGTGGTGAGTGACTTCTGAGCCGGGGGTCGTTGGTTCCTTACCTAGAACAAATATTTGTGCGATGAACACAAGAATGTTTTCTCTGCCTGGTTTGTACAATTAACCATATATTCAGAAATTAATTCGTGGTTTATCAGTTATTCACCGTAATATCGTTGGTGCTTAGTTTCGGATTAAACGATTACGTGTAGATTATTCTAAAATTGGAAATAGTATGTACATATTAATCTTATGCTTTAAATAAATTACTTTTGATAGTATTGTGTACTATGAGACCTCTTTACACGTGATTTAATATATAATTCGTATGTGACCTCAAGAAATCAAAGTACAACTTGGGGTCAGAGTTAGTGGTCTGTCATCCACTATTATTAATTCTTAATGATTTTCTAGAAATTTATGTATTTTTCTAAATGAGTTGTGCCTATAAGAAAAGATACGTAAAATTTTACGTTACTCTTAACGTAAAAAGATACTTTATAAAACACGTCATGGTTAACGTTACAATATAAAAATGATAGTCAATAAAGAGAAGAGATAATAACGTAACGGGATATATTGAACATAAATAAGTCTCGAAAATACTAACAATGCGCGTGTATCCGCTTACAACGCGAACTGATCTAACGAGGCGGTTACTGTGGACATGAGATGCGGTGTTGGAGCGAGCTTCACACAAATATGCTTTATTTTGACTGGCCTGTTGGTGCAGTGGTTAATGAACCTGGCTGTTGCGCCGAGGGTCGTGGGTTCGATTCCCATACAGAATAAATATTTGTGTGATGAGCACAAATATTTGTTCTGTGTTTGGTGATTAAAATATATCTATATATGTAGTTTCTCAGCCAACTGGTTATGTAACACAAGCTCTCTTGATGCTTAGTATGGGATCAGATGGCGGTCTGTGGATATGTCCGAACATGTTATTATTATAATATTAAATCTCATTGAACGGCTATAATAATAAAACCAACATACTATATATTGATGGAGTCAGACAGTCAGAGTCATAATTCATTGTTTCAAATCAAAACAAGGTTTTTATACGTTTACGTGATCATCACCAAACATCTACTAGCACCAGTTTTTCTTAGAAGTTCTAATTCTTGGTTAAAAGATGCCACTATGCATTATGTTATTCATATAGTGTTAGTAAGTGAACTGATTAACGACGTCAGTAAATTACGAAGGTCAAAGTATGAGCCCTTAAGAATATTAAGGGTTGTACATATACTTGTAGTATTAAAATTTCTATAAAAGGTCGTCTGAAATAAAAGTCCTATTGATAATTTATAATCTAATTGTGTAGGTATACCATTACAAATTACGCCGACATCCCAAACATATACCTGAATAATAGTTTTTGATACACAAAAATATTTGAACTATTTTATTTCACATTAACTTATACGATGGGTAGAAAATTATAGAGCATAGTTCCTATATTCGACGTACTATTGAAGTCAGCAAAGTGCCACTAAGCACAGTCCATGAAGGAGACGAGGTGTAAGGCGGGGTTTACATTATGTTACTTTACGTAACAAATTCAAATTTCAAATTAAAAATACGTTGAAACAACATAAACCTTGGATTTCAGATATCAAATAAATCTCAAGCTAAAGCTTAATCTATAGAGTCAACGATTATATTTACATGAATCAAAATCGTAGTCTATATGCACTCGATTTGATCTTAAAAATATCATTTAATCACGCGCATAATACATACACGTGATTTAATCGTAAAAATAAAG
>DVOY01000119.1:0-14445 GCA_018237585.1 Apyrrothrix maculosa | reverse complement strand
ATGGAACAGGTAATATCTTTTCTTTAACAACTCTCGCGACTTAAGCTTATCAATTCATTTCTTATTAAACTAAAAACTTATTATACTAGAATTGAGCCTATTGTCATACACCGGGCACAGATCCAGACTACAAACCATGGATAGTCATTACGAAAAAAAATCTTTCAAAATAAAATATTTGACTGTGGCAGCTGATGGTATCTTGAGGTAATAATAATTAATGACAATAATCCCCTAGCTAAAAGGATTCAACGCTAAAGTTACGTTTGAGATGTGTAATAAATATCTATACATCCGATATCATCTTCCATACATTCAAGCGCCGCCGACTGCACGAGCGAAATAACCTTAATGTATTCGGAATATCCAATCTGCGCCTGCGATCTCCCGTTGGAAGAAAACCCTTGATATACGGTAGCAGCGCGTTAATATCCGCAAAGATAACAACCAATAACAGGATTTTCTGCAAGACGTATTCTCTACGCAATTTGATTATAGATAAGTTTGGTCCTAAGGATATCTGTGTGCATTTTAATTATCTGATACTTACATTGTGCAAAGTTTGCGTCTTCCTTAATGAGGTTGAGAAATTTATCAACGATTATTTCTTTAATGAATTCTTTGGAATAACTTTAACTGCCTTCTCTATGCAAGTACGCATACTTAGGATAAACATGTAGCTATATAAGCTTAGCTATAGCTGCTCTAAGTTTTCAGATTACAAATAGAGTTCAAGACTTCTTCTTATAAAATTTTACTATTTATTGTCTAATGTATACATATTCATAGATTTAACTTATACTCATAGATTACTCATAGATTTAACTAAGAAAATACTGTTCGATTGTTATTATGGTCAGTAGCCAACAAAAATTCCGAGATACATCTCAAAACTACTTGTATCTATGTAATGCGACCGGGAGATAGCAAATCGCATTAGTGAAATGTCATCTGCAGTCGTGGCACGTCGCGGCCAGCCTGCGACAGTCCACAGACGTGGTGGGAAGGCGAAAATATGCGAACGTGGGGAAGAATCAGAAGAAGAAACGCTGAATTTGTAAGACGATTATCATGTACTTAGCATGAATTAACCACAACTACATCCAACCACCGGGAAACAATAAACGAAAGAAACATTGTATTAGGGACAAATTAATTTATTTACTAGTACGATTATAATTGAAAGTGTTATGCTTTGAACTAATTACGAGCTTACATAGACAATGTTAAATCCAATACGGCAAGAACATTTACAATAATATATGACATTATCATTAACACATCATTATCGTTAACCCGTTTGTGATTTACTGTTGCATATGAGTCTCCTCTCAGGACGCTAAGGAATTTAAACACAATGTAGGGTTTCAACTAAATACAGAAATATATATTTAATTCCATATTCGAAAAAAGCTCGTCAGTCTAATACATACTCACACTACTATTAACAGATTAGCAGTCGTACTAACGCTGGTTAGAATATTGTTTTTAAGGCATGTATATTATTGTAGTGCATGAAACAAAAGGTTTCTGTTTAAATTCTAAACATGTTTTTCTGTAAAAAATAGTAGCAAACCTTATAAATAAATATTTAAATAATCACACAATCTGTTTTGTATGAAGTATTTTGTTATTTACTTGATCAAGTGGCTTATTTTTGATTGGTTCCAATCATCATCATCAGCCTATTTCAGTCCACAGCTGGACATCGGTCTCCACTTAAAGGGTTTTTCCTCATAATCCCTACCTTGGACATGGGGTTTGGGCTGTTTGCTCTATGGAAGACTAATAGATCTTAATACCTGCTATAATGAATATTACGAGTATATTGCATATAATGTAGAAGAATAAAAATATTTGGCACTCCATTCTCTCTGCCTACCCCGTTAGGGACTTGTCGCGAAAATATGTATGTATGTTTATATTGCTTATATTCCAAAAATATTTTACCCGACGATATTTAATCAGTCTTACAAAATAAATCTAATCATTCTTAATCATATAAAGAATTCGCTTTACCTACATACATACTCGTAAATGCTAAGTAATAAAGTGAAAAAAAAAAAACAAAGTAACTCCAAAGTGGGAAAAGTCATTTATCAAGCGCGTTGAGGACTCTCAACATCGAGAAGTTTTGATACAGGATGCTCAGCTAAAAGACATTAATATTGAGGATATCACACTATTTGAGGCGCTTTCAGATGTCGCGGCCGTGTTTTATCACTTGGGTTCCAAAACTTCGCTAATGTGCTTTTTTGTTCGTATTTGAGAAATGGAACTAAAAAGTTTGAGATCTGATTGACACGTTGTTTTTCATTGCGTATTTAGAAATTATGTGTTACTTACATTGCAAATTATGGACTTTTAATAATTGAATAAAATCGACTTGAAGAAAATAAAAAACCAAAATAATCTTAATGTTATTATTAGGTGGTATTCCTAAGCTACAATAAATAAATATAAAAAAAACATCGTCTACAAATTCTCCAAAAAGCTTTATCTAATAGGCTATATGACCCAAGATATAGTCAACTCCAGTGACGTATCCTTATTCTCGGCGTTTGCTCCTAAAACTTCTGCAGTACTCTGTTCGTAGCTAACTTCTAGTTAGACCGTAAACGACTTTACGTGTCGAACAAGGAAATCAAATTATCAACTCCCACCAACTTTGCACCTCTTCCCATCCATATGAGATACCGGAATTTGGAGATAGAAAACGACCGGCCTCTATTTGAAAATTCTATACGTTACTTTAGAGAAAAATATGTGAAGGGGCACATGACGCCAAACAAGCTTTATTGGGTATCTTCACCAAAGTATGTGAGTGGGGAATTCAATAAGTGACGGAAAAAAGAATTAAGGGTGCCCGAAACAGCATACCTGAGCTTTGTTCTTGATTGTCACTTTGATGTTTCTTTTAGGTAAAAGGTTTGTTTGTTTCGCATTTATTTCATTGAACATTATTTGTGTCGACATATTACCTTTTGCGGTCATTTAGTATTCATTATAACGTTCATAACTGGTTCATATAAAATCATTTCAATTGACTCACCTTTATCAATGATTCACAATACCATTATCCGTTCGTAGTAAAGCACGACATAGGTTGCTAACAAATTCATAATTCCCTATCCATTTACTTCCTTTTTAAAGTCGATGCGCGGTGGCTCGATTAAGAAAACATTATATAATTGTACGAGCGCTCGGACGCGCAAGTGGCGCCATGCGAGGTATCGTGTAACTATGTGGGAACATTAGGGTGCGGGGGTGTGCAGACGGAGGGGCGGCCTGAGCGCACCACTCTCGCTAAAACAGCCGAACCGCCACGCCAGTCGCATAGAAACCACGATGAGGAGAGCACGTATTCGCGTCGCCCTCCTACTCTGAAAATACGTGCGACGCGATGTAAACATTGAGCAGTGCAGTGAACAAGTATTGTAAGATACGCAAAGTGACTGAAAGTTTTAAGTTATAATTTCTGATAACAGAACAAATGTATATAGAAAATGTTTCAACTGCTGACTCTTTTATTAGTGACTTTGGGTGTAAATGCGGTGAGTGGTGTAGATAGTTGTGGGCCCACACCAAAAGAACAGGAAAGTGGTACGCTTTGTCATGTGCGAACCCTTGAAGCGGATGGATCTGGCTTGACCTCAACATTGCCAGATAGTACGAAACGACTGTTTATTGAGTGTAACCAGCTATTACTTTTTGAAAGTTACTTAGAAGCAAACTACTTTCAAAGATTTTCAACACTCTCAGACCTAACTCTACGGAATTGCAAACTTCTCAGAATACCAGGCAACGCATTCGAGGGACTACGGGAACTCAAAAAGTTATCGATCAGATCTAAACACTACGATTGGAGCCCGAATAAAAACTTAGATCTCGCACTTGGATCTTTCAATGGCCTCAGAGAGCTACAAACTTTAGATTTGGGTGAAAATAACTTGAAAACGATACCAACCGATGTATTTTGCCCATTAGATAATCTGCAAGTGTTGAACATAACGCGTAATAAAATTAAAAGTGTTGATCGTCTTGGATTCGGCAAAAGTTGCGGGTCGGGTTTACGAAGTTTAGACATCAGCTACAATGAAATCAATTCGCTGACTGAAGAATCGGAAATAACGGGACTGAGAAGACTACAAGAGTTACGACTCCAAAATAATAATATAACCGACATTTCTAGTGAAATCTTTAACGGACTTATATCATTACGGATATTAAACATTTCCTATAATAACCTCCAGTTAATACCGGAGGGCACGTTCGCCAACACGAAAGAGTTACGAGAAGTGTATCTGAATAATAACCAACTATTTGAATTAGCCCGAGGCGTGTTCCACCGATTAGAACAGCTGCTTGTATTAGATTTATCGAATAATCAGCTCTCAAGCTCACATATAGACGGTGGAACGTTTATTGGCCTTATACGCTTAGTCATTTTGAATTTATCCAACAACGCATTGACGAGGATAGATGGTAAGACGTTTAAGGATTTATTCTTCTTACAGATATTAGATTTAAGGAATAATTCTATTGGATATATCGAAGAGAATACGTTTCTACCTTTATATAATTTGCACACATTAAACATAGCTGAAAATCGTTTACATATTGTTGATGAGTTCCTCTTTAATGGTTTGTTTGTACTTAGTAAATTAAATCTTAATAATAATCTATTAGTAGGTATTGACCCGAAAGCTTTTAAAAATTGTTCGGACTTAAAAGAATTAGATTTAAGTTCAAATCAATTAACAGAAGTTCCATCTGCAATTTGGGAATTATCCTTATTAAAAACTCTTGATTTAGGGGAAAATCAAATATCAGATATCAAAAATGGTTCTTTTAAAAATTTGGATCAACTAACCGGCTTAAGAATTATTGATAATCAAATTGGAAATTTATCCGTAGGGATGTTTTGGGATTTACCAAGTTTACAAGTATTAAATTTGGCTAAAAATAAAATACATGCTGTAGAAAGGGGTGTTTTCAACGTAACAAGCAATTGGAAGCGATAAGATTAGATGGTAACTTTATATCAGATATCAATGGTGTATTTTCTGCCGTACTCAGTTTACTATGGCTTAATTTATCAGAAAATCACTTGGTGTGGTTTGATTACGCTTTTATTCCTAGTAATTTGAAATGGTTGGACGTACACAGTAATTACATAGAGCATTTAGGTAACTACTACAAGCTTCAAGATGAGATTCGCATAAAAACTTTAGACGTGAGCCATAATCGTATTGTTGAAATATCACCGTTAGCAATCCCAAACAGCGTGGAATTATTATTCATTAACCACAACCACATAAACAATATTTACGTCAATACATTTATGGAGAAACGCAATCTTACCAGAGTTGATATTTACGCAAATGAGATATCTCATTTAGATATCAACAGTCTCCGGTTATCCCCAGTTCCCCTAAACAAGTCTTTGCCAGAGTTTTACATAGGCGGAAATCCGTTTGATTGCGACTGCTCGATGGAGTGGTTGCCCTTGATTAATAATATGACTTCAATGAGACATTATCCTAGAATTATGGATTTAGAAAATGTACTATGCAAAATGACTCATACTAGAGGTGTAACGCATATACCTCTAAGTAACTTGAGGTCCACAGATTTTTTGTGTACATATGAAACACATTGCTTCACATTATGTCACTGTTGTGATTATGTCGCTTGCGATTGCCAAATGACCTGCCCTAATAACTGCTCTTGTTACCACGATCCTACTTGGCATACAAATGTTGTCGATTGTTCCAGCCAACGTGCTGTTGAAATCCCAGAAAAAATACCTATGGACGCAACCGAGGTCTATTTAGATGGAAATGACTTTAAAGAATTGCAAAATTATGCATTCATCGGAAGAAAAAATATGAGGTCGCTTTATGTAAATTCGAGTCAAGTCGAAAACATACAGAATAGGACATTTGCTGGCTTATCGTCCCTCGTTATATTGCATCTCGGGGACAACAAACTGAAACATCTAAACGGTTATGAGTTTGAACATTTGACGCAACTTAACGAGCTTTATCTGCAAGACAATTTCATAAGCCATATAGAGAACACAACATTCTTGACGTTGCGTTCGTTAGGGATTTTGAGATTAGAAGGTAACCGGCTCGTAGATTTTGATATTTGGAGCTTGAGTGTCAATAAAAATTTGAACAGTCTTGCAATAGGTAATAACATGTGGTCATGCAAATGTAGATACTTACAACGATTCACTACGTACATATCAGAAAATATTCCAAAAATTAAAGACATGTCAGATGTGTGGTGCTGGAATAATGGTAACCCTGGACCGCAAAAGAAGGAACTAAATCTCAATGGCACGATATGTAGTGACTATTACGCTGGAGATTCTGTTATAGATAACATGCTGGTATCAAATTACATGCCCATGATGGTGACTACGCTCTCTGGATTTATGTTAATCATCCTCGTCACCCTTGTGATTTTCTTATTTAGAGACACAATCCGTATATGGTTGTATACTAGCTGTGGAATAAGATTGTTTCCATTCACTGGAGCGTACGATGACACTGACAAATTGTATGATGCTTATGTGTGCTACAGCCCGAAGGATGACGATTTTGTTATTCAAACGTTAGCCGCCGAATTGGAAAATGGAAGCCCATCGTATCACCTTTGCTTACACTACAGAGATATTCCACAACACGGTGTTGCATATATGCAATGTACGTTGCCGCTTCCCGAAGCCGCAGAGGCATCGAAGCGCATAGTTCTTGTACTAACAAGAAATTTCATAGAAACGGAATGGTCACGTTTTGAATTCCGACAAGCCCTGCACGAAATTCTTAAATCGCGAATTTATACTTTAGTTATTATAGAAGAGAGCTCAGTATTGCCTGATGCCGGGTGCGATCCCGATCTACGGCCGTATTTAAAAACGAGCTCGAGGATAAGATGGGGCGAAAATAAATTTTGGGAGAAACTTCGCTATGCGATGCCGGATCGGAGATTTAGATCTAAGCCTAGTTATAGGAACAATATAAACTCTTATACAATGCAAGGCGGGGCGCACAATGGAACGATACGGTCGTTCTCGTTTACAGAAAAAATGAGAGGTTCAGCCGACGGAGTGAGCGCATCTCCAGAATTCGTAGAGGCTCGTGCACAACAAGTGCATACTGCTTACGGGACAGATGGTAGGCCTCCATCAGATCACATATACTCTTCTATAGATTCCGATTATTCATCTTTAGAGATAGGTGGGAGTAACGCGAACAGACGACGGGAATTCAGACATTGGCCCCCACCACCCCCATTAATTGACACACAGCATTCGGGTCAAGCTTACCTTGTCTAGTCTACGTTTCTCATGAACTCGTCGATAAACAGAACTCATTTAGTCAAAGCTTTTATGTAAATTGTATTAATCGCATCGCGCGCTTTACCAAATAGTTAAGGTTTTAATCTATTTTTGTAATTTCTAGCCGTTACAAAAGGCGTTCATTTCGTATTGTTGGTGTAAATAAATTCCATAAGACTGCTGTAGAATATTATGTGAATTTGTAAATATTGTGTAAATAAATGTCCATAAGTCACAAGTATACCTATTTATGTACTTTAATAAAGCCATTGTGATAATTTTTGCATAAGATTTTTATTTTATTTTTCCTTATTTACCCTCGTTGAATAGATCGATCAATTCAATATTACAAGGTTAAGAGAAACAATAATATTCATAGAGGTTGTCTTGTAAAAGCTTGAAATAAAATTTCTTTTAATAATATACCACTGTTTCTTTTATTGCGTGTCGTTACGAAGTCTTATAAGACATTTTAATCTTCTCGCTGAGTGTATAACATTCATATTTACGTTTCACACATTGCAGAGATAACTCATTCCTGCGATACTTTTACTCAGAATGAACACTAACTGTTGTTTTATCATTTCTAGTTTAAACATTGTTGAGTTTGCTTCAGAATTTATTAACAAGTCATACAATGTTGTGGAACTAATATTTATTAATCGACTAAACTTGTATTGTAAACAGACTGGAACTAGAAGAAACATATTTTTTCAAAGTGAGGTGAATAAATATAGCTCTACTACAACGTATTAATGGAAGCCGTTGTCGATTATACTATGTACATAAGCAACAATATTGAATTTCACCGTTTTTTAAATAATTATAGCAAAATTCATAAATTAAAAAATATTATAATAAATAATAGACAGCCTCGTTTTAGAGTGGTTGCGAGCGCGACTGCTAATCGAGAGGTCCTGGATTCAAATTCAGAATTTGAATTTGTGACCGGTGTACAGCAACCGGGTAACCGGTGAAACGTGGGAATGTCGTACACTCGTCTGCCTACATCTCGAGGATTACACGCATGATGTTACATTAATAAGTTACTTCTTACAACAACTTCATTACACAATTACCGATGAACACATTATTGACATAGCTAAGAGTTTGTCTAATTGAAAGAAGTTGCACATTTTGTATACACGAATATCACAATTGTGCATTTAAAATTCCACTAATTGATATTTCCCACTTTTTCATTACGTGATAAAATTATACTATTGACTTCACAAAGTTAAGATGATGTTCGTACGTTTGGATATTCTCCATAATCATATCCATGCACATTATGCTAAATACAAAGCATACAAAACTCCCACAGAAATTTTGATATACATAGCTCTTGTATTGCATTAATTTTGTAAAAATAATCCATCTCTAATATTCTTCAATTATTGGCAATCACTTTACACAACAAGTAGTTCAAAATTAAGTTTCAAAATAGCTTTAAATACTTTAAATTTACTTCACCTAGAAACACAAGCTAAACACATCAAATGCAGTGTGAGACTGCAACCAGGCACTGCAAGTAACACATGCTTGTAAGTAAATTTAAACAGATCTTAAATTATTCAGATCGATTTAACATACATTACAAATATTGAGGAATTAGCTGAAATCCCCGGTGCCTCTGCACATCTACTTCCCATAACTTAGAAACTGGAACCTCATTGTTTTGCAGCAATACGTGGCATTAACACTCACGCAGTGAACTCCAGCACGGTGCAATGCAGTCGAGTTCGATACTTCGCGTTCGGAGTTTTCGCAAAAATTCCGTTAAAACTATTAATAAAATAGTTCATCATTTAAACACAGACTAAAGAGGAATCAAGTAAAGTTTTGTCAAATTTGTGTTAAAGTTATTTAAGCGACGAAAATATATCCTTCGTCAATGCCTCAATTAGAAGCGTAATTGGATAAGAAAACAATCATCTATTTCTTTTCACACTAATAGAAAAGTTAGTTTTGATAAACTGTCCCCGCTCGTTGGTTCTCCGACAATAATTAAAGGAACGTCTGTATTACGACAAAATTAGGTTTAGGTCTATTCTCCGTTACTAATAGGAAATGTAATTTATAAAACATGTTTACCAGATGCTCAAACGTAATTCAATGTTTTGTAGAACATAGTAATCGCTTAAAAGATGTTTTACTTAAATTTTATTTTAATCATCTAAGTGTAAATTAAAATATCTTTGGTGTTTATCTCCACATTGCGTTTATAAAATAAATATATTCTTCAAAATTTCTATTAATGAGTCATCAAAACGTCGCGAGATCTGTTATAATCAGCTCATTATATAGACATTATTAATTTGTCAGATGAATTAAGGTTTCAACCAATTACTAATAAACATTACAACACCTGAAGTGACCATTAAAGTCAAATGTATTGTAATTGTCTATTTGTTGTAAGAGCTAACGCGTTATCCGAATAGTTGAAAAATTTACATTCAATCGTACATTTAATACTGCCATTAGTTGGTGACAAATAGACATAAAGCACAGAGCGTTGTGCTGCACCCAAATCTGACAAAGGACAGTGTACGTGATCAGAATAGCCCGACCTTGTCCCATCATGTCCCGGTCAGAAGCAGTATATATCATATCACAACGTAAGTACGGAGGATGAATTTTAAAATACACTTTTATTCTCAAAGGGAAAGTACAAATAATTTTGGCTGTTAAGTTTGTTTACAACGTTTGTACATAATATGACTTGCATTTATTAATTATTTAATTACCAATATACTAAATTAAGATCCTAGTCCTAGTGTCGATAAAGATTCCACTTGTTAAATCTCATCTACCTACTGTTCTAGCTGAACCCAGTTTAATATTTCGCTGTAATTAATTCTATGAAGGTTGAAGATTATCTTATATTATTATGCTTTAAGTTTAAAGTTGTTAACTTCACTCGTACATATAAACATTAGTGCCGAGGTATAAATAGGAAAGTCAGTTTTGAAGTTTTCAAATATTCCAGAAATTGTGTTAGTAACAGAAATACTCCTTTAATAATTCGTATCAAACCGCCTTCCATGCAGTAATTGTTTAAAATTTCCACTTGTTTTGCATTTCTTCTGTGACTTGTTCAAATATAAAATATATTTAGAATTTCCTATATCATACAATACTTTATATAAGGTATAAAATATTTATTTAAAATAAAAATCTTATATTTATCGTAATTTATATTATTTTGAAAATATACATTACCGTTAAAATACATTTGATTTCTGTAGAACGAAAATTGTAACGAACGTCGTAACGTAGTTGTTGCTATTTTAGTTTATAACAGAATATATATTAAATGTATTAAGCGCTTGTTTCATTTAATGCAGCGATACACAAATCATCGTGTTGCGTGGGACAAAAAACAAATGAACAAAACATCGATACACTCGAGGGCACTCACGCTACTGGGCACTTGTCAAACACTCGTAAATTCCACTGTTTTTCTTCTAACCGAGCTTCTTATACCAGGCAATAAAGTCAGCGAAACATACGTCTCATTGTTCAGTAAAAAAAACAAGGAATTGTTCGTCGGAGAGTGCGGTAAATCCTTAAAATACACAACCTTTTGTTCCGCTTTTTGCTCTATAAACTTATCTCGCGAAACGCATTCCTCTTTATGCAACAGTTATCAATCTTTCCCTTCAAACAAACAAGACAACGGAATTTATAGCGAGTTGTTCGAGAAATGCTGAGGCTAGCACAAACTTGTAGTTCCTTTAGGAAACTCCATGAGAATAACTCAAATCAGAGAATACTTCAGAAAAACTTGTATAGGTACGCGGGAGCTAAACGAAAATAGAGTTTCAAATGCAACATATCTGCTTTATAAAGAAAGGCTTGTACTTCTTGCTTGTTTGAAGTTTGAACATTTATGAATACTAAAACAATACTGATTTGATTTTTTACTCATATAAAGTTCAGTTTCACATAGTTTTTGTATCATTTCTAATAAGTCGCACTTGGCCATTGAAACTGTCTGAGCCAATAATAATAATGTTTTGGGACAACTTACAGGGGCATCCAAAACTAGGCAAATCTTATCACTACATTAACCAGACAGCTTATGTTCATAGATATATCATTTTCGAAATATATACTGAATGGATAACTTTACAAATACTATTGCTCGTCACACAAATTTATGTCTTGCATAGGAATCGAATCCGAAGAACCACTAACTATCAAACAAACTAGCCAGTTAAAATGACAGAAAAATTATGAATATAATCATACATAATTTTGCCTACTTTATAAAAGTTGACGTGGAAATTTCTAGTATAAAATTTCTTAATAAAATTAGATGTGGAATTGTGTAGTGGTTTGGAGTCTGGATTTGTGCCCGGTATATGACAATAAACTGACCTATTCCATAGTAGGACATGAACATAACTGGTGAAACGTGTAAGTGTTCTACACTCATCTGATTACCTCTTCAGGGGATTACAGGCGTGATGTCACTTTTTTTATATAACTAACAAATGGTTATGCAAGCCGCCTTGTGCTACATCCTAATCTTTTTATCTGGCTCGAATCAATTCCGAAATCTCAAACAGTTTAACATGAAATTCGTCCTAGATACTTTGTTTCAAACGCTACCCTGGGAAAAACCAATTTATTAACTACCTACCAAGCGCAATGCGAGACGCCAACATACCTAATTCTTAATAATCACTGCAATACGTGACATGTATTGCGACATGATCTTTAACGTGGGCTTAAAATATCATTGTTTGTAATAAGATAAATCTCATTATTTACAGAACGGGGAATTGATTGAATAGTACACATATGAGTGGCAGTTGAAGTCAGAGCAAACAGCCCACTTGAATATTAGCTTACGTAACAGATCATCACGCTTATATTCATTACTTAAAAGTTAACTTTTAATGACCCCGACGCTTGCATAATGGGCGAACGTTTCATTAAATTGTCACTCACTCCACAATAAAGCTTAACGCCATGTAATAGAAGCTGATTATGTAAGACGTTAAATAAGATTCTATTGTAAGTGACTTTTGTTTCAACTTCTTTGTTGGATGTGCAAAATGTTTTTTTCTTATACCGAATCTAATAAGGTTTAAACAACTCGTTGATTAGGGTACAGCCATGACAGTGGCTTAGAATTCAGTTTTCTAGTCTCAAGGTCTGGTGTTCGAATCTCTAATTTCCTTCCTAACTTGTATATTACGCCAAATCAATATTCGATGACTTACTCGTTTCTATCTTCAACATGAATCCAATATTAATATCCATTGTAAACCTCAAAACTTTACAATCTCGCATAGCAATGTAATATCTGGTGTTATCTCCTTCGTATCGGAATATATAAGTAAATATATGTAAACATTGGCTACAATTTTTTTCTCGTTAAAATTTACGAACATTTCAGTTTATATTGTCATGTTTTCTACAGAAGCTGTTAAAATGAAACAGCTTATTTCACGCACTAAAAATAAAATGGGTCACAGCGAAGTAAAATTCTGCCACGAGGAAAAAAGAGAAAACTGATTAAACGCCAAGTTTCGGCATGATCCAGAAAACAATGGCGTAACCCTTCACCATCTTCTACCGGAAATTCAATGTCCCGCTCAAACATAAAGACGGACATTAGGCACGCGTTCTACTGAGGCCAATTTAACTAAAGTGGAACTAATGAAATCTTGGTAATTGTACTTGAATACTACTTACTAAAAAAACAACATCTTATTTTCTATGTAGAGATTCTAGGGCTTGTGCAGTATAAAAGTTGAAATCACATATGAGCGTGCATAGAAAAACCTCATACAACTACATCATATGATATCCGTATTAATAATTTAAATTACTGACCGGTCGGAAATTGTATCATATATTTTCGTACACTTGGGGCATGGCGAATTTGTTACAAATTTGAACAAAGTAAAATAAAATTATTTTATTTTAATCTTTTATTGTCACGCTGTTGGAACACGGGGCTCCTCTTAGATTAAAAAATATTTAGGCCAGTCTGCCACACTGACAAAATGCGAGTAAGCAGTCTTCACCGACTTTGTGAATTATAAATTTTTCTTAATCTAGGTTCTACCGGATTGGAAGGCGACCTCAACTGAAAAACGAAGTCTAAAATTTAAAAAATCAGTTGTATCTTTTTATTATTTTCTCATTACCATCTCTTTACTTTTGAAATCATAGTATTTGCAGTAACAACTGATCAGAAAGAAAAACTTCTTCTATATGTTGAGTAAAATCGACCACCGTTTAACAAACTACCCTAAGCTTTAATATACATTTTATACATACATACAAGTTCTTCATCTTCCAAGCAATCTACAATTTTGTAGTAATCTTTGCGGTTAACTTTTGTTTTAATTTCATTTTAAACTTCCCAATTCCCAAATTGCCAAATTTCCATTGAAAGTTTATCATAAAAGGGCACAGATTGCTCCATTAAAAGATTCCCTTATTTCTTGGAGCCGAAATATTATTTCTTTTGAACTAATGGGCGACTTCATAGAACGTAACCCTTATGTTGTTAAAATTATATAACCCTTTAATAATTTATAACAATGATATGTCATCTGCACACAATACAAGTTCATGATTATCTCCTACATAATGATTAAGTCATTAATGTAAATGAAAAACAAAATTGGTGCGAGAATTAACCTTGCGGTACACCTATTGTTTCTGCTGCACCGAGCGACACTTTTTACATCAACCCACTGAATAATGTTGATCAAAAGAGAATTAAACAGTTGAGCAACATATTCTTAATACCGGAGTTATTCATTTTCCTCACAAGTGTCACGTTATGGACGCAATCTAATCAAAAACAATAAAAATTGTAACATTTATCGCACATTGCTGTTCAAATTGCAAGTATTGTTAAGAATTACCTGTTTACCCATATCGAACCACTAAATCTGACGAAGTCAATAATCATGCTGTATATAACAAAATAATTGTATGTAATATAATAGTAAAATAATGTAATACTAGTAAAACTACTATGTAAGGAATGTTTTCTAAGGTGTGTGAAGTCTGCCAACCCGCACTTGGCCAGCGCGGTAGACTATGGCCTTAACCCTCTCATG
>DVOY01000118.1:0-14525 GCA_018237585.1 Apyrrothrix maculosa | reverse complement strand
TAACAATACTGTTTTTAACCAATAATTTTGTGAATGATATTACTTTAGAATCTATAATATAGAATCTATATTATATTGATCACACAACTATCGTATGTAAAGTAGTTGGCGCTCACCGACAGAGAGCAGCACTATCGCCTGTCCGATAAAGTCCAAGATGGCCGACTTGCCTTCATATTCTTGTGATTTAACACTTAATTTCCTAAAATTTAAATATAAATAAAATAGTTTTATTTAATAAATATTGGTTTTTATGTATATACATTTTAGTCAATAACATTTAATATAGTACCCGATATAATATAGAAATAAAATTAGTATAAAAAGCTAATCGCATTTTATTTTATTTGTTAAGTTTATTTAAAAAAAGATAGGTACAGGTGGCCATAACGATAACGAAAACAAATTTTGTAACATTTGGTTTTGAATTAACTTCCGCATTTTACTAAATTAAGGATTTACACGTAGTTACACCTATAACATTACAGACAGTAACTTAACACGTGCAGTTTTTGTTTAATTTATATGTCAGTACGAAATATAGACAAGATTAATATCTAAAATTTTAATCTTTGTAATTAATTTCGGCGATGATTTACAAAAGTATAACGGTCGATAAAAGCCGAGATCTATTATGCATGTGTATGTGTGCGTGCGCCTTAATATACTATGACAATGTATTCATTTTAGTCGATATTCGGTTCAGAATTTATTGTAATTTTTCTGCTAATACCAACAAATAAAAAATGCATGTGCTGCACGTGTGTACCATTTAATAATAATTAAATAAATGAAACTAGGAGACATCGAGGTGCATGCCGTCAAGAAAACAATAAGATAAAAGCTATGCAATTTGTATACATCATCTCACCGTAATACATTTTGTTAAAAGCCGCTCCACTGGTGAGATTTAAGCTCGCGTCTCGGAAGAGGCGAACAATCGTTGCGTCAAATGTTTTTCATAAAATAGTTCATCACTGAACGGTGTCATAGATAAGCGTTACGTCCGAGATACGAAAGCCAATGGTAGAAGCGAGCGTAGAGCGGGAGTCGCGCTCGCGGTTGGCGCCCGCGCGGAAGTAGGTTAGTAACTAAAGTTTTGTTTGCGTGAGGCTGCGGCGCGGTGCACTCGGCTCGCTAGCGACGCCGCGCGGCGCCGCCCGGCCCGCCCCGCGCGCCCGCCCCGCGCCCGCGCATCTTTCACTTTCGGGCTCCGGACCGCCCGCCCTTATCCGGCCATTGTTGCGACCCCTGAAACCGTGCAACCACGCTTTTCATATTAACCTCCATTCGCATTGCCGACCTTTTAAAAGTCATTACTTGAGTCGGACCCAAGCGAATGCATTCGTTCTTCGATACAAGTTAACTAATTGTTCTAGTATTCATGTACAACACGAAACTTTTTTTAATTCATTCCCTAAATATATCAATAGTACTGTTAGTCACAGGGTTAACAGTATGTATGTATGGAAATATTTTAAATATATATATATCGTTATCTCTATGACGCATATTATGTTGATACGTACGAAATGATTTTCACGAGTACAGTATGTGTTGGTGAATCAATAGCGTAGGTGGTGTCGATTATTGTAATATACATATATGGCTTTGAAAGGCCTTGTCCTGAGATCGAAACCACAAATGTAAATGTTTCTTATCTTGAAGTACCCATCAAGATCGGAAGGCGATAAGATTAGTTATTAAAACGTCAAATCAAAACAGCAACAGAACAAGAGCTGCGTACGCACGACTGTATCTAAACCATGTTACAATTAATTTTGACGAAATATTTCTGATAAAGATCTCAGTTGAGATCGAATAATCTAATTTCGTCTACGATTCTGATGTATTATTGCCAATGTCCTGTATGTCCAATATTAATGTGAAATCCATGATATGTAATAGGTACTTTGATGTACTGTATCCCGTGCACGCTACCATATAATGAGAAAATTCAATTTGATCCATAATAGAAACTGGCGGGATATAATTAGTTTATTCACTTATGAGAATATTTATTGTTATTCAAGGCTGTTCCTAGAGGGATAAGTAAGGTTCGATGCGGTAAACAATAAATACTGCACATGCGAAACAACCGTTTAGGTTTGCGTCACTGTCGCTTCAACGTTGACTGTCGACTATGGACAAAACGTGGTGTGGTGTGTAGCGGGGTAGTGGTCCGTTGGCCTGTAGACAATAGGCTAATGTGGTGTGTAGCAGGGCAGTGGTACATCGCACGCATTCGTCGAGCTGTCGGTGGTTATGTAAGGCGGAGGCCGCGGCGCGTCGATGTTGGAGTCAACGAACGGCATTGACACGCGGCCGCCCGCCGCCCGCGCTCCGCGCGCTGCTGAAACCAGCAGCTGCGAAATTGGGTCACGAGCTGCTAGGGCTGTCGAGGGAGTGCGCCGGGGTGTCGGCACAGAACGCATAGCAACTGCGCATAATATTTGGAAAACTATAATACTTTTACAATATTGTTTTTATAATCATCTCACATGATGGAAGGTGTGCAAGATTAATGTATAATAAAATACATGGTATTTTGAAGGTAGTAAAATTTATTTAGAGTAGGGAAGCAAACAGCTATCTTATGGAGGTTTCATGCGCTTAATGTTCTATGTGTTACAATTAAATACACTAAGTATAATCTTTGAAAGAACAAAAATCCAAAATTGAGATTGTACACTGATCTTGAAAGGATGCCGTATAAATCGAATGGTCTCGATCAAATACTACGCGTGTTTATCAGCAATAGTTCGCTCGCCCTACAAATATCATTCGTTGATTAAATTATGCGTCATGTAGGAACTACGGTAAATTTAGATACATGCTATTTTTCAGCTACATATGTATAGAACAAACTATTCGTTTGGCTAATTTATTTTATTATCCTTGTATGTCTTGTTGTATGACAACCCTAATTCTGCCTAAGTCCACACCGACCACTCACTGCGGATCTCTGGCATTCAAACAGTTTCCTCTCTGACGTCGACCTCTGCGGCTCAATCGGCACTGGTTCTAAGTTCAAGACGTCAAATGAATTTAGCCTGACGTTCAAAACAACTCATTTCCAATTGTCAGATCGGTAGCGGAAATGTTGCGTAAAATTTAAATTTAATTCCATCACCGTCTAAAGTTACTATATCGTTAATAAAGCTATGTTAGAACAAATACCGATATTTCAGTGAAAGGAAGCGATGGTAGGTAAACTTAATTATTTTTATCGGTGATTTCATCCTTGACTTATAAGTGAATAGTTATGGTAAAATGCAAAATGGAATCGTATATTTATATTAATCAAAAATAAAGTTTTATTACAACTTCTTTACACAAAATCCATGCATTACAAATGACACACGCCGTAGGTGGAAAATTATCCAACAATATAATTACGTTATTATCATGTCGTAAACATTATAAGTATATTACTATGACATAAACAGTTTCTAATATCAATACATGAAAACGGAGAAGGAAAACAGCAATGCGCCGGCATGGAACGCTCGAGTCAACGAACGTCATTGAAGTCCACCGCCATTCAATTTAAGACTCTACAGTGCGACAAATAGCGTTTATATTCCTTTGAACCGAACGCAGAACCTAGCCTTGGCTCCTACTGGCCTGGCTGACTTAGACATTCTATCTACTTTTACGAGTACATTGGCGAAGGCTCCAGCACTCTGGGTACTTATTGGTGTACTCTGTACTTAGCCGATGCAACGATTGCACATACTCGCGCCAGCTACTTACGTAACGTTCTAATTCTCCGCGAAACACTTTCATTGAATTACTCGTAATCGGTATCGTAACAGGTACTCACACGTACATAGTCGCCACTCATTAGACTTCTCGCCGTACAATAGGTGTTGTCAATGATATCTAGACGTCAAACTCTCCATTGAACGTTTCTTAGGGCTGCCAATCAAACGTCATTATTCGCCGCAGTTAGAACTCTTTTGTTGTCTCTGATCTTTTTTAAATGTTTTGTTGACAGCCATGTTCCTGCTATTTTAGTAGTCTTTCCGTACAATACTCGATACAAATAAATGAAAATAGTAGTCAAGGAAATATGTGTATTATTTACTTTTATCACAAAAAAACGACCGTGCTTGCGGTAAAAAAGCTACTGAACAAAAACTACACAGTCGTTATTTATTTACAAGTATATTGTAATGTGAAAAAACAATGTACACGCGAACAGTACAAAAATAAAAATAGTTTAAATTTTATAGTGAAAATTTAAACAAAAACTGTTCTCGTGTTGTACATTACAATTACGTCGTGTATAATTACAATTAATCGATTAGTAATGGAGTCGCAAAAAAGAATAATTCAATGGAACCCCAACACCAATTAAAAATGAAACAATGACGTCATTAGTGACATCCCAGCAATTTGTGTAATAATTACTCATTTACATTGAAAGCCAACTTGAGAAGGTCAAGTTAAACCAATACGTTAGTACGAAACAATTCTGTATACCTATCAAGTTATTAGATAGTGCTAGATTACGAGCATTACAATATTAGCTATGGAAAACAATACAGTATTGAGCATTTTGCTACACCAACACGCAAATATTGGACTAATTTAATTGTGACCTATAATAGACTTTGTAACCAAAAAAACAAAAGAGACTATAATGATCTAAAGTAAAATAAGAATAGAACAAAATAAACATTATAATGATCTAAAATAAAATCTGTTTTGTGATGGCAAATATTGTTTGGTTTAGGTATAAAATTATAAGTTTATTATCTACAAAGCTATTTATCTCATTAAAATAAACCGAAATGAGTTGATAAATAATAATAATAGGCTGGAGGAGTCGGTTCGAATCTCGGTATGCACCTGTTACTTAACGAAGTTGTGTACATTGTTTAAACATAAAATATCTGCAGTGGTAACCGAAAATATTACACCGAGACCTTTGTGTTCTCCATATTATTCTCTAATATTCCATAGTATTCTCATAATATTGTCCATAATATTCTCTGCCAAACCGCATTTGGCCAGTACCATAGACTATGGCTTTTATTCTTCACACTGTGATAGTCGTCTCCAAGAGTGAAATGATAAATAGCATTGATGATTACAATGATGAAACGAAGATAATTGAATCCAAATGTTTTTATAACAATGGCAATTAAAAAGTTTTTAATTTAATTAAACCCTTAATTACAAAACCGCAGTCTATCCCCAACATCCATCTATACTACCAACAATGAAAGAAAAATATTATTTTATCATAATTACGCAATATTTTATAGTTTGTGTAGGTTCTATAAGAAAGGCGTGTCACGTGATTTTATCTTGTTCAGTCACGATTTAAGACTTAATGCCAAGGCTACAAACGTTTTCCAAGTTATCAATAGGTACAAGTTCTAAAATGTATCATTTGTTTTATATAAAAATCAGCCAGTCAATGCCATATTCAGTTTTCCTACAAAACTCATTTACAATGATAAGAGAGGAAAATATTTTTCCTTGGTAACAGAAAATGAACATTATTTTATGCTTTTATTTAAAAGTTTTCGGATGTAGTTCAGTTGGTGTACGCATAGTATCTTATTCTAATCCTTAGCTCACGCGTTTATACAAACTGTAAATTCTAAAAGTCGTGAAAACTTATCCATTGCAGTATGGCTAAAGGTTACATTGCCGCGTCCTACTTCCAGGCTGCACCGGGTGAACGAACGTCATTGACCCACCTAGTACCTGCTCGGAGCCAATCAACCCCCGTCTCCGTCTCCCCTCACCCCTCTCCACTGATAAATATAGCGGTCTCCTGGAATATGGCCATGAAAATGGTACATAGATACGCAGCTAGATATAGTTGCACCGATCGATACTGAACTCACATTCAATTATTTGCCGCGCTGTGGTGTTTTAGTAGAGAGTGAGGCAGACAATATGTTGCTAAGATATATAGGAAATATTTGGTTTACTATGCTTTTTTTTGTGTATTGAAATGAGTTTTAGATTCAGCCTCACTTTCAATGGGTGTGACGTTCAAGTTCTAGCATGTACCTCTGACATTACCGATAAATACTTACAACTTAGTAGATACGTAGACTTTTTTGAGATTGCATATTAGTTGCTGATACGTTATTCTGTGATGTAGGAAAATATTTTGAAGTAGCCTATATATTTTGAAGATCTCCATGAGGCTCTCTGGAACGTATGAAGTCTGCCAACCTGCACTAGGCTAACGTTTTAAATTGGGATCTTAAGCTTAAACTGTTCATTATGAGATAAAATCCGTGTTCAACAGTAGAACAATAAAGATTTATGAGGATAATCATAATATTTTATTAAACTGTATTATTATTATACATTATGCTTATGAAAAGCAAGACCATTAATTTCGTTTTCGACCTAACGTTTAATATTTAACTTGTCAAGGTAGTTTTTCATTATTACACAGCTTGCACTCATCAATTTAATCAAATATATTCGCAACTTTGATAAAATTTAATTATTTGCATGGACCTTACTTAAATTTAAATAAATCAAACGTATTTTAATACAAATACGTTTGATTTATTTAAATTTAAGTCTCGGTCTCAAGAGGCACGTTACAAATTGTTATTTATGAATTAGGGTTGTGGTTGATTTTATTAAGCTTACTATTATACTTTTGAAATATACAGAACGTATAGAATATTAGCACTTAGAAATCTATTAAAACCAATTTACTAAGCATTTAAATGTACGTAAATATATTTATTGACTTCATTAAAAATTAACAGGTATTGAAGAAGTTTAATTATATCAAAATTAAGAGGTTAATAAAAAATTATGAATCGTTAATGATTAAAATATATGTAAAAGTTATTCATGTTGATGTATTAATAATAAAACGAGCTTAAAAATCGATGTATTTTTTTTTTATGGAACGGTTGAATTGCGTCACGTAATATTCAAAATGGCGGACGCTAGGCGTCCTTTCTCTATCATAAATACGTGTAATATGTGTAACGAGAAATAAACAAATGCCAGTATTAATATGATTTGTAAATGTATTAAAAGGCTGTTATTAGTACGGATTATTCTGCAACTGCAGTATTGTAATTAGTTTGACAATTTGATCTATCAGAATTTATGAATATAAATTAAATTCACTTGGTTGTTTAATATACAGTTTTATGATAAGCTTATCAAATTCTAAAATCGCTATATTACCTCTGTAATTAGTTGATTTCTAGCTAATAATTCCAGATTATTTTATTTTAAAAGTTTACTGTGCCGTTAGCGATAGTGAAATACTTTAAAGAGTGTGCTGCGACACAAGACATTTCTTTTTCAATATTTATATAACCAATTTTGTTTTAAAACGGTTAATATCATAACTCATATTTAAAAAATACACATATTTTTTAATAGTTATTTATATATATAAATCTTTTTCTTTTTATAAATAAAACAAGGATGAAAAGGAAGTCATAGTGAAGTTGCATAAATGTCAATTGTGTTAGTAACGATCGTAAAGCGGGGGGTGGCAGGGGTGCGGCTGGCGGGGCGGGGTCGAGGCCAGCACGTGCGGGTTGCAGCGGGTGAATGAACGTTATTGACCCACCTCCGAGGCCTACATAGAATAGCCCGATAACATCCCCCGATAAGGCTCGTCTGTTGCGTTGAGTATTATTTTCTATATATACCACACGAAACAACATATTTGTAAGATAATCGCAGTTTACAATAACTATCTCAAAAGCATTACCTCTATAAACAAACTAGTTATTTATATAGGTAGATCAATTTACAATGTCTATATCCTGTGTCTATATAAAAAATCCGTTCGTGGTGAAGGTATTATTAAGTCTTTTTTGATAAATATTTAGGTAGACCTATATTTAAAACAAGCGTGTTTGGCACCTTGTTCGAATTGCGAGCATCAAGTTTTGTTGAATCGATTTTCGTACTGTTTATTGGTAACAAAACATTGAGATTGAAATAAGTGTATATTTCGTTACGATAGCATAGGTGCCTTTGTTGTTGAAATAGTGTAACGAGAAGTTATGAAATTCATAAAATGATTCAATCATTCGAAATATATGAAAAAAATATCTTCAAGCTGTTTATGACCAACGTAACATCATGCCTGTAATCCCCGAAGAGGTAGGCAGAGGAGTGTATGGTGCACTCCCACGTTTCACCAGTTACGTTTACGTCCCAATATGGAATAGTTGGTTAGTCTATTGACCATTTCTGTGAAAAACCATTTATGCTATTCATGTTCTTTTCTAATTAAATTTTAAGTAAAAAGTATACAAATAAAAATAGAACTCGAAGAATCGAACCCAATCGAAGAATATAAATGGAAGAATAAAAAGAAGAACAGAATAGAATAGAAATATCACCACCTATACCATATTAGTACGTAAACTTAACAGGTGAAACGTGGGTGTGAATTACACTCCTCTGCGTACCCCTTCGGAGATTACAGGGCTAATGTTACATTATTTTATATTTTTTATACTGTTTTGATTGTATGTTTTTTTTTTACTTTTATTTAATTCATCTTTTTTAGTTCTGATTTTCGGAAACGTAAAAAGAATAAATATCCTTGAAATAGGATTGCTACGAGGATGTAGAAATTAAAGAAATCATTAGACACCCCGTTTGACATCGGCTCCAACACGGAAATGGTAATTGTAAATAAGTCTGCCTTAGCGGAAAAAACAAAAATAAGACGAGATTGTACTTGGAATTAGAGAAGAACCGGTACTTACGGAAAAGTGTAAACCTTTACAATCATTTTCGAATCCATACAACCATATTGCGCCCAATCATTTCCAATGCCATAAAACGCTGCCTACCTTAAAACCGAAATGCGTCGAAATAACTATTAGGAAACTATTTAGGGAAAAAAGTGCACATTTACACATTAGGAAAAGTGTACATTTATTGAAACTGACAATTTCTTGTACTAATAAACTCATACTATCACGCCTCCTTTAGCCTAAAGGGGTAGGCATATGAGTGTAGCACACTACTACTATTCACAAGTTATATGTACGTCCCACTATGGAGTATGGGTGAGCCTATAAGCCTTGTACTAATAAAACGTACGACTGGGATAGCATTGATGTACTGGCGTAAGCGTGGGGCTGTACGTTATGGCTTCAAAAGATGTTCTTCGTAGTATTTTCGTATTGTCCATTTACGAGTATATCATAATCCAAACACAGTAAAAACACGAAGATTTGGTAAATAAAAAAAATAAAAATACGTAACAATACGCCTGTATTCCCCGAAGAGTGGGTCTATTGCTATACACTGAGCACTAATCCAGACTCAGAGCTACGACTAGAAATTCAAATTTTTAAAAAATACTGTAGTAGGTACTCGACCCGGGATTTAAGCCCAGGACGTCTCGATCAGCAGTCGCGCTTACAACCAACACGACCAACGAGGCAGATTTCGGTAAATATTAATTAAAAATTGACCTGCATTCCTTTTTAACATCTGTTCTCACGCCTACCACAATTTTTATCAAGCGCTGACTCGTAGAGTATGCCTCCCGGCATTAAGCCCGTTTTTTGTAAATTGACGAAATAAAGAGATTTATTTACTTATAAATTAAGAAGAAGAAAAACCAAATTAAAATAGATTTTTCTCCTGTAATTATTTAGCGTTTCATTGTTTGCGTCTGTGTTGTGTGTCTGTCTTATTGGCATTAATGACAATTCATATTCATACCGAGGGCAATCGAATTCATTTACAAAGATTCGAGAAACTTCTATAACAATCTAGGTACTTATCAGACAATGGATCGTTTCGATTTGAAATGTTTAAGAGTAACACGTAATAATTTAATGAATATAGACGACGAAGCGAATAGAGTAGGCATGTTTAAAAATGGTATATTATTATTATATCGCCAGGCCTGTTACGAGGTGGCAAAGGGCACAGAGTCGCGAATTATATAACTACCAAATCCCTAACATTAGTATTTGAATTCAATTGATTTTTACATATTAGATACCCGCATTGCCATCACAACGTATCAGAGCTTCGAATTATGAAAATGTGATTTTCTTTACCAGACACGTGATAAATGAGTGTGTTGGTTTTATTAATATCTTCAAGTAAATGTTTATGAAATTGATAGCGAACATCTAAGAAACCGAAGGCGGTATAGTTGAAGTCTAGTTTCATACTACTAGTAAATATAAGATAAATGGAATTCGTACCGCAATCTAGACAACGACTTGTTATTAGGACGTTATCACTAGCGATAATATGTACGAACCTTGGTCTACCAACAGATTTTCCTTCTAAACCAGTACAGTTTTGTGTCAATGTCAAGTGTAACTAGATTGTTGTAATTAAAAAACCGCATTAACGATCGTAGATTGTAAAAAAATGACGATTTTTATGCAAACGTGTGTTACGTACTTTTTTTAAATACATATCAAATAACTGGTAGTCAAGCGTGGTAAAGCTGGGCCACAGCTTTACCAAGAAACTAAGAGGAGGTTTTAAATATTAGCGTACTTTAAATTGGTTAACGATAAACCAAGTACCGTTGCCAAAAACAAAAACATCTATAACGGCAAAACGGCGATACAAGATATAGTTTTGCTGTAGGTCTTTTAGTGACGACATTTTGTGACGTATTTCGATTTTTAAAACAAATAACACCCTTGACCATACCTTCTTTGGCACGTGCATATTTCCTACAACAGTTTATGGGGACGCACTTTTATTACCGGAAATCATTATGGACGTTTTTCCAATTTTGTATACGTGTTACAATTACTGCTTAAATTTGAAATTTTGGAAACATCGTGGGGACATTTATTTATTTGAAAATATTGCCTTGAAACAACTACACAGTTGCGGCATGTGACATTTACGCTCTAACTACAAAATTCAACGGCACAGCTTTATCGTATATATTGTAGTTTATTGTCTTTCTGTTCCAAGGTCCGCATCCAATGTGCCCTGCCTATTAGTGAGAGTATCATGGGCAAGGCCTATTATATTAGACCCCTTGGGTGTGTGTGTCAGTTTGCGTGTTCGAACATTCGAGACGCACACTAGGCGAGCTGAGGTACTCGAGCTACTATTGAGATGTCACGTGCTCTTGACCTGATGTTATCTACATCCACTGATGCTACTGGTTCAACTGCCAAAACTCTTTATCAATCACATGTATACGTTAAGGATTAAAAGCATGCTGTGTAAATAATAGATTTTCAGGAGAGATTGAAATGTCCCTAAACGTACATTAACGAAAAATACATTTATATAACATCCTCCAAACATCGAAGCAATATGAATCTAAATTATTCATGCATAATGGGGTGAATGAATCTTCGGTGTTGCCCGACGTGAATATGTTATTAGCGATCGTTAAATTCGGAAGGCGGTGCTATCAGCGCCACCTACTACTGTTGCACCGAAGAATCATTTCCGGCCCAGTCATGACGATCAATAAGCCTCGGGGAACGAACCCCTGACCTCGGGACTGAAACTAGGACGCCGCGCAGGCGCTGCGCCAACGATGCTCAGTGCATCCGCCACTCACTCACCATTATGAATTGCTAATGCGCTATCTAGCAGCTGATGGGGCTTGACAACTAACTAAATGAAAAACAACCTATTTTAACTAAGAAAACAATATAAACATTGTTAAGATTGAATCACCTGTTAAGATGACGAAATCAAAATTATAAAACTAAGATGGCGCTACGACCGAAAACGGGTCTTAGTTTTGTGCGTAAACCTTGTGCCCTTTTAAGAACTGTAGGAGAATACATAAAGAGTTAGTTCTTAAGTAATTATTTGAATTAAATTACTAGCGCTGTTTCTGGAAAATCTCAACCTATATAACCTATACAACCTATATATATCTTAATGGGATTACAAATCTATATTAAACCTGTATATGAATTCAAAAATTTCAGAACTACATATTGCAAAGTAGGTCTTAGAGGCTTTAAAAAACTCAAAGTCTCTACAAGATATTGATCGACACGAATGTGACCGAAATAGATCTTCCAAGTGTTTGCATTTTCATCAAATAGATTAAGTGTAAATACATATAATATCTATGTTGCAATTTCTATTTCGTGCTGACTACTATTAAATAAACAAAAATAATACAACAGTAAACAAAACCCGCAGTGAATTACATATTATGCTTATATCATTACGCAAAGTACCTAACGGCGTACCCAGAGAGCACCGAATGTCAAATATGTCTACTAGTCATATTTAAATATTCTGTTTTATAAATTTAAAATATATTATTAACATACTCTTGAAATAACATTGATCAAGTAGCAAATGAGGTAATTAGTTGACAAAGGTAATATGTAAATAAATACATATATTAAAAAACGGAAGTGACTACACATACATGTGGGCGTACGTTATTTTTTAAAGGTTATAGAATAGTGTTTTCAAAGTCTACATATCTCCAAAAAATTACGGAACAAACTGATAACGTATTTGGCCAGTGACAATCAGTCATAAGAGAAACAATATATGAAGCGTATTTCTAAACAAAATAGTGTTCGTTCGTATAGTTCTCGACGCACAATTATATTAAATACAAGATTTTATAAATAGAATGCGCCACAGATAAACACAACAAAACAAACACAAAACGGCTTGAAGGTAAAGGCCGAGCAACGTAGTAATTACTTAGTATAAATTTTGAGCTCCGTCAGGCTTATGAGCGACTGGGGTTGCCACTTAAATTGGACTGAAAAGGACTGTCCAAGAAAATATTTATCGTAAATGAACTAGAGAATATAAATGTCCCATTCTCATAACGTATATTGTTTTTACGCCGACGAATTGTTGACTTTCATTTTTATGATTTGAAACAGGCGAGTCCAGCTTTTCCGCCTTTGCATTAACAATTTTTTATTAAATAGTACTACTGTATATTGTCCGACTTTTCATTTTTATGCAAATGGTTAATCATATAATACTACAACAATCATAATAACACAAATCAACCATAATAATACTACAACATCAAAAATTAATTGATGCGCCATATCTTAAAAAAAAATTAAATATAATTTGAGACCTTAATATTTACTAATCACTTTTTATATCATCTTTCTTCTTAATTCCATTGCATAAACTTCAAACTGTTTCATGCATTTTGTCCCAACATACCAGTTTTTCTACCTGGTAAGCGTACGTGCGGCCCTGTTGCAATGCCAAGGCGACTGCCAAAAGGTAAGTGAGGTCGCAAACCAATGTCAGGGGCCCTAAGAATTTGTCTCTGCTACACAAATCACTCGAAGGTATTGAGCCCTTACTGCGTGCCTCGCATAGACAATTTTCACAAAGCACGCACTATTGAATCGTAGTCAAACTTACTTCGCTGTAACATTATAAAATGAATTGCTTTCATGGCTGGAATCTTAATTATTTCCTGCATAAAAAATAACAACTGCCTACCACTTGATATTTTGTTTACATTTTAAGCGTTATTTTGACAAAAAAACTGACATAAATAATCTAATTTTTGTTTTGAAGATAATTATATTTTGATAATTACAATACGCTGTAATTGAAGGCCTTTTAAGTGTTTTGACGTATTGACTTTGTACACGCCAGGTACTCGACCCCGATCGAATCATCAACGCCACCTTGATGAATCACATCGCTCACTTCCGTTCACAAATTCCTTGATAATTTTAACTCGTTATGGCTAAGATGCTGACTTCTCAAAATAGTATCATGATTGTGTCTTCGTGGATATCTGCATGTATGATTCCACTGCTTCTACGAACGCCATGTGGCATTTAGTTCTACTTAAGTTAAATATAAAGTTATCGTATTTCTTGTCATATTAACTGACACTACTAGACAGTGGAATTTCTAATAGTGGCTCGGAGTCTGGAGCTGTGCCCGGTATATAGCAAGAGACGCACCACTTGGGACATAAATGTAACTGGTGAAACGTGGGAGTGTACTACACTCCTCTGAATACATCGGGGATTATAGGCGTGATGTTAAATTTAATTGTAGTATTTTTTTTTTTAATTAAAATTTAATTTAAAATAACAAACCACGTACGAAAAAGATAATTAAAATGTGCTTGCTAAATACATTTACGAGAAATATCGAACGGATTCAGGCGCAGAATGGAACAATCAGCAGGCTGGTATCAAACGATACGAAGTGCGTTGTATATAATGTAGAAATTATATAACATGGCAGTGACAGTGTTGTGACCCCCCTTTGACCCAATTCGACCCATCCAGCGGGACCACGACGCAAGCGCGTGTATAAGTTATCTTGTACAATATATATTTATAGATGTATAAGTACAGAAATTGCGTTGATCGCGGAGCTGGGCGAAGGAACAAATGTATTTGATTGTATGGTGTTTAACGTTTCAGTTGATATAATATAATGTATTCGGGTACTTTTACAGATAATACGCATTGCTGAAAAATATAATTCACGTTTTGAAAACATACATAATAAATTCGTTTATTTTTACGTATTTCATATGAACATTAATAAACTAATATTAG
>DVOY01000117.1:0-14531 GCA_018237585.1 Apyrrothrix maculosa | reverse complement strand
TTCATTCATTAATTCCTTTATTCATTCATGCTTTTATTCATTCACTCATTCTCTCATTATTCATTCATTCATTTATTCATTCACTCATTCGATGCCCAGGAATCACTTATTTATAGTAACAATATTAGTAACAAATTATTATTAAGTATTACGTTTTTCAATTACATCCTTAGTACAATTTTTGTGGAACAAAAGTTTAAAGGTTTGTAAATGTGTATTTATTTTACATTAAAGACACCTTCGTATAATTCTAAATCAGCAATAGGTAACCTAGATGATCACCGATACTCTATTCGTAGCAAAGTAACTCAATTTTTAACACACACCGCCCCTTTTTATAGAAGAGCGTTAATTGATTATCGAATTTATTACTGTACTAACTGTGTTCTCTACTATTGATGTTAATAACTGATCTTTCACTACAATTAAAATTTCACTATTCAATATCGCTGATAATTAATGTACATGCAACTATGACATTAGCTTAATATTAAGTAGTTTAAGCAAAATATACATATCTAAAACAATATACATATATGTGTGAGTGTTATTATTATTCATAAAGTACAGGAGGGGAAAAGGAAGTGACCATTTTATTGTGTGTACGATTTCAGTGAAATCATTCTATTTTGACTGTGTTAACGTGCGAGTCTTTGTACATGAGAATAAATAACTTTATGCAGCTAACAGCTCGACTGTCATATTTTTCTAGAGAACCCACTCGCACAAACAACGTATTGAAAGCCCGCCGCGCTTCCTATTAGAATGTCAAAGCCATTGAAATAATGTTGCGTTATAGTATCCACGCGTCTGTGACGGTATTGTAAATAGGACAGTGGCATGTCTTAACCTCCTGCGGCACAACGTAATGGAAAGCGATACATTTCATCGCTTATAATATACTCGTAATCATATTTGGTATTCCAAACACTATATAGATGAATGAATGGCCCATGTATCACAGTTAACGATATACTGTAGCAATCGTTTGTTTTGTTTTAAAATATATAAGTTACTGCCTTAACGTAAATGATTAACAAGGCTTTTCGAGTCAACTCTCTTATCGTTCCAGTAATGGACACAGGTATATCTCTCAAAATGAGAAGATTCAAAGCCATAGATCGCTACCCCGGTAAAGGGCGGTTTAACGAACAACATAGACAAAATAATGTTTCTGAAAGTATACAAGAGATATTGTAGAGACAAATGGTAGTTTCACATCCATTTCTAGTAGTGGCTCGAAGTTGGTTTTGTGCCCGGTACGCAATAGGCTCACCACCAATTCCATAGTGGAACTTAAAGGTTACCGGTGAAAAGTGAAAATGTAGATATTGCACTCCTCTGCCTACCTCTTCAGAAATTATAGGCATTACGTATTGAGGTTCATTAGTCATCTGTAGTACGACATGACAGGAGAATATCGACACAAGTAGCAAAGAAGTGACACGCAATGAGGCGTGGTGGGTAGCGCTCGGCGTAACTACCGGAAGTAATGCAGAGCTTTCATTGTTTCCGCACGACGGCGGCGCGCGCGCCGCTCGTCCGGTCATACGTGAACAGACTCTACGTATACCGTGCTCTCATTATAATTGAGAAAAACTAATAGACCACTTACGACGTTTTTGCTTTGACAAACTTTCAAACCGAAGTGTACACTTATTAAAAATATCACGCTAGCAATAAATTTTCAGGACTCTGTATATCTGTTAAAACATGAAGATTCAAATTAATAAAACAACAACTAGGAAATACTTAATATCAGCATTATCAGCTTGTCTCAGTCCACTGCTGAACATAGGCTTCCCGTAATGAGTGGTTTTTGCCCAATACTTCAGTATGGTTCAGGAAAAAATAGGAATTTAAAAAATTCGAAGGGTTACTTATAGAATACGGTTTAATCCCTAAATATTGTGTTAAAACGTTTTACGCGTAATTTAAGTAAAACCGATCCGCTAATGCTATAAACCTACTAAAACAGGTCATCAACACTAGTAACCTTATATTCCAATTCTCACCACCATAAGGAAAGATATATTTTAATTCATATTAACAATTGTGGGAACGAACATATACTTTTTTAAGTATTATCTCCACTTTGCCGTGTAGAAATAAATATTTGTAAGTATTTTGTATAATATAAATCGACAAATACTTTTATGACCTACAAGTTGAAATATGCTTTTAAGCGAAGATGAAGGATATGCGGGCTTACTGCGGTGACAGTACGCTCTCATCATCTTCATCATCATCATTCATGGTTAGACTGTTGGTCAGAACTCTCCCTAAGAATGGAAAGAAGTGATCGATGGAGCTTTGGAACAACATTTTAAGCTTAATTGATGATTTTTCCGGCCTTACACTCATCACTTAAAATCACGGATCTGGTTCGGGCTTCAGGAATTAGCCTACTATGATATTATCGGTCAACGGATTGGAATGGACTGAAAAAACTGCTATCATGATATACTTTGAGACACTTTAATTACTGGTAAAACTATCAGAACATGCTGATTGAATTGAAATAACATTGTAACAATAATCAACTTCTAACGTTCTAATCTTTATTTTACAAAACTACTTATCTCAAATTATTTAACATATCCAATTTGTTATAATCAGCCCGGTTTATGCAAGTAATTAGAGAATATACGTTGACGGTGACGATTACCTATTTATTGTGGAAGTCGACCCAATTTAGCCTCGAGCTCGCTATTACCCAAGACCCTTCGACAGCACAATAAAAATGATTTATAGACCGTCGAGATCGCCCGCTCAAGAATATAATACGATTTTATTTATTCCGCGAAACTGATAATAAACATCTGGTGGCACTGATTTATTTTCAAGCATCCTTGACATAGAGACTGTGGGGGAATTCAATTTTTTTATCATGGATATTAGAGTGCGAAATCGAGATTAATCGCAATTATTGAGAATTATACATATAATCATTGTTAAACACACGAAATATAAAATCGGGATCGTTTTCCCACAGCTCTTTGCGTATTATCCTCTTGTCTTTAATTAACAAAACTTCACAAGCAATGTAAATGTGTTTTGGTTTCAAGCGTTAAAACAATCTATGGAAATATTATGAATATCCATAATATGATACAAAAGGCAATGATACGCGTATACACCTATTGTTTTATTGACGGTATGATATACAGTAAAATGATTTTAAGTTCAAAAATTATAGTATAAACTACAATTTAGAGTTGGATAGAAGATAATGATTCGATGGCAAAGTCGGAAAAGCATTACATTGGCCTCATGTTTGCGGTGTAGCGCCCTCCTAGCTGCTGAACAAACTAATCTGAAAATTACACCCGCCCACGTGCATCGCGTGGAGTGGCGAGCCGGCCCTAAAGTTAACAAACGAGCAATGTTAATAAGCGCCACTGGCGATACTTATTCCGTTAACGAGAGTGTAAAGACAAACAGTAACGTTTCGAGCAACGTCAACAGTTCATTATCAATGGCGGTTAATTGAAATTTAACGTGGTTCGACATATTTAAAGTGCATTTCATTATTTTTACCTATTTGCCTTTATCTGCATTAACCATTTCCGTTTAATGTAAATATGGGTTCTATTAGTTATACAAATATTATTTTCATTCGTGCGTAAAAATGACGGAAATTTTGTATATCTCAACTCGGCAATGTGGTGGCGTTTGTGTACCTCATTTTTAAACATTAAACCTATCCTAAGAAACTTTTATAACACATAACTGAAAATGATCACAATTTCTAAATTCATTTCTGTTTTATATCATTTTACTTGAGAACGAATAGAAATATAAAATGTTAGAGCGTTTAATATTTAAAACAATAAAGATGCAAAGGAAACTACAACATAATTGATTGACATCTCAGACGACTAGCGCATTATTGCGTACTCAGTTCATTTCCGTGTAAAATATTTACGTAATAAAATCCGATAAGCGTCGCCACAAAGCAGAAAATCCTTAGCGGTGAGGTCGACACATTAATTTCAAGCAAGCAATAAAGGGACAGTGAGATGTCTCCGCAAGGGCGTGGAGGCGGCCCGCGCGGTGACGCTCTTAAACGCGCTCTATAAATTTCTCAATAAAAACTCCGTTCCCTGCACCTTTAAAGAAAAATGAACCCTCTGGGATCCGTTTAAGAGACGTTATCCTTTGCGGAACGTTAGCGAGAGTTGTGCAGTTTCGTAGACGGCGCTTAAAGAGAAAATAATATAGTTTGATATGCTTCTCTGTTCACGTGAGACAGGCGTGCAAAACGATTACTTAGCCCCTTGTAATAAGGTCCGGAGTTAAACGTCTGACGTCTAGTGAAATACAATTTTTGGCAATTGATTTAACCAGGAGATTAACGCCGTGGTTTTAGCTTCGTCGTGCCATAAAATGTAAGCGAGCCCTATTCAATTAAATTTGGTGACATTATATCAGACTTGGTTACATCGTTTTAATATAAATAGATAATTTCGCTGACACCAAAAAATTAATTTCACATTCTTTATAGGTAGGTGTCTTTGTTAAAGCTGTCAAATGTAACATCATGCCGTATTTCCTCGAAGGGGTGTGCTGAGGAGTGTTATACACCCGCGTTACATCTGTTATGTCGGTTGATCGATCTCGTCGTCGGCTGCAACGACTCCAGTGGTATATCGTTGCAATGGATAAAAAACGGAGGCACACAATTTTAGAAATCGCTTACATTATATCCAATTAATACAAATAAATAAGAAGCCTTGACTGCCTCGTTGGTCGTGTTGGTTGCAAGCGCGACTGCCGATCGTTAGGTCCTGGGCTCAAATCCCGGGTCAGGTTGCACCTTTTCAACTTAGATTTTCTAGTAGAAAGTCTAGTAGAGTAAAATTTGTAGATGTGGCTCAGAGTCTACATTTGTGCTCGGTATATGGCAGTAGACTCACCATCTATTCCATAACCTAGTGAAACGTGGGAGGGTACTACTAGGGATGTAGGTAGGTATAGGCGTGATGTTATGTATATATAATTCATAATTCCATTTTACCAAAAAATTCTATTCAAATATGCTTTTTTTCCATATTTCACATTGATTTTTTAAGCAATAACAGCGATTCAACGATAAAACAACTGTCTCATTATTGTTCTTAAAGGGTCGAATTTAGTAGACATTTTCATTTCCGAGTTCTCTTAGGCACCGTGGTCGTAATCGAAATAAAAACATTCAATTTAATGTCATAAAATAGGCAACCCGTGTAATCAATTTTCGAAGTCAATAGTCTGTTTTTTTCCTGAGTGGTAGAACTTAGATGGCTAAATTGGGCCGTACCGAGATAGAGCTGCTTAAGGTAGAGAGCTGTTGCTAGCTTGTACCTTGAAATAACATCGCACCATTAGATAAGTCGTGTTGATCCGTACGAAGAAAAGGTTTTGTTGGTTTAGAAATACCGCCCACCTACGTGGCGCGGCTCGTAGCCACAGTTGCTTTATTTCTTCTTGATACATACTTTACTGGAGGCAGGCTCGTAACGTAACAGCTGAAATTCGAAAATATAATTATAAAATCATTATTTCATAGCACGTTATGGCCCACATAGACAACACATAACAATTTCAACATGTATTTCAAAATGTATTAAAAATTCACATCAGAATGAAATTTTAATTATTTTTAGCACACGCGTCCGTGAACCACATGTTATCGAGTATTTATTGAAAACAATTTAAGCGAGCTCTTTCAGAACACTTTGTGAAAATTTGTTTGCTAAATATTAATTGTGAAAATAACCAAGCAAACGTAGCAACGCAGCCAATTGTTGTATAATTTTCAGACAAATCGGACTATTTCTAATCGATTTCGATTACGATCGGCTTCTGCGCTGCAATACACCGTAACATAAAAGTTGCAGTGATACCTTTTAGCCTTCGGGCAATACGAATTTCTCTCCTAGCCTCGTAATAGCCCATCGCTGAGCTTATTACCCCACACCGTCTATTGAGAGCGGCTTTACAGGGAAATCCCGCATAGGTTGTAGTCACTACTAAAGTTAATATAATATTCTTCAGGGTATTTTGCTCTCCCTCCTTTGTGCACGAAATGCTATCATATTAGGCGGCTCTAACATGAACTAATGCTTTGATGCGAAGTGAGATTGCGTTATAAGATATTTTGTTTTGTCTTTCAAATTCATAACTATAACAAAGTGAATATTTTTTCTATACAGATTTGGTAATATTGGCTTAAACTGAACATCAATTAGGCTTAATTAAAGAATAATATAAATCAAGTTGTATCCTTCGAAGCTAATACTAGCCTTATTAAAACAGACGGCAAATTTTTAGTGCGCCTTCGCACAACTTTTGATCATAAAAAACGAGGAACCATTCAATTTAAGTTTCTTTACAGTCTCGGGCTTCGGTTGCAAACAACTTGTGACTTATTAAGTGTAGCAAATACTAATTAAAGTGTTCCTAAGTTCGGCAGCTGTTGTGGCGGCCGCGGTCAGGCGACGTCACCTCAGCGAAAACTTTTATCCCAAGGACACAGCCAACAAAATTGACCTGTCTAGTGGATACTTAAACAACAAACACAAGTAGGTACGTAGCGTCTAATTTGTTATAAGTCCAACCATTATGGCTTACACATTCTTTTGATTCGACATTTTAATCGTGCCAAAAGCCCGCAAACCAACTTGAACAGAAATTTTATAAGGAACCTCTAAATATATTACAGACGGACAGACTGACAATTATTTGCTAGTCTAAACGCTTTTCTAAATAGTAGCCAGGACTGATGATAGGTGAAAGATAGGTATAAGGACTCCGTATAAATTAGTGAGCGCACAGACATCCCGGATACAATTACATACGGCGATTCCCGGTGACCGCGTCGCCAGATATATAAGTTCTTATCTGCAATAAAAGCTCTCTCATTATCACAATCCTCTGGCTGCAACTTAGCCACTTGCTGCACTAAAATATTTTTGTTTAGCATCATCATTTATGTCAATAGGCGCACCTCGTATTCCATAAGAGGTAAAACCTAACAGTGGTCAAAAGTGGGAACACTTCACACCACCACCACCTAGTCCTTCGGGAAAATACGGAAAGCTGTCATTCCTTTCTGAAATCAAGGGTTACGTTACGTCGCTTTACAACTACATAGAATAGTTCTTATTCAAGATATTAACATTAGCGTAATCATACACATATTTTTGATGAAATAGAAAGTTTTAATATTAATTTGGTTTTTTAAGGGTTGACTGGCAATTTTATTTTGGTAGTAGTTAGTAGTGGTAATAATTCAAGTATTCGTCGGTAATGTATGTTGTCAGATAATTTAGAGGTGATTAAAACTTTCTATTTCATCAAAAATATGTGTATGATTACGCTAATGTTAATATCTTGAATAAGAACTATTCTATGTAGTTGTAAAGCGACGTAACGTAACCCTTGATTTCAGAAAGGAATGACAGCTTTCCGTATTTTCCCGAAGGACTAGGTGGTGGTGGTGTGAAGTGTTCCCACTTTTGACCACTGTTAGGTTTTACCTCTTATGGAATACGAGGTGCGCCTATTGACATAAATGATGATGCTAAACAAAAATATTTTAGTGCAGCAAGTGGCTAAGTTGCAGCCAGAGGATTGTGATAATGAGAGAGCTTTTATTGCAGATAAGAACTTATATATCTGGCGACGCGGTCACCGGGAATCGCCGTATGTAATTGTATCCGGGATGTCTGTGCGCTCACTAATTTATACGGAGTCCTTATACCTATCTTTCACCTATCATCAGTCCTGGCTACTATTTAGAAAAGCGTTTAGACTAGCAAATAATTGTCAGTCTGTCCGTCTGTAATATATTTAGAGGTTCCTTATAAAATTTCTGTTCAAGTTGGTTTGCGGGCTTTTGGCACGATTAAAATGTCGAATCAAAAGAATGTGTAAGCCATAATGGTTGGACTTATAACAAATTAGACGCTACGTACCTACTTGTGTTTGTTGTTTAAGTATCCACTAGACAGGTCAATTTTGTTGGCTGTGTCCTTGGGATAAAAGTTTTCGCTGAGGTGACGTCGCCTGACCGCGGCCGCCACAACAGCTGCCGAACTTAGGAACACTTTAATTAGTATTTGCTACACTTAATAAGTCACAAGTTGTTTGCAACCGAAGCCCGAGACTGTAAAGAAACTTAAATTGAATGGTTCCTCGTTTTTTATGATCAAAAGTTGTGCGAAGGCGCACTAAAAATTTGCCGTCTGTTTTAATAAGGCTAGTATTAGCTTCGAAGGATACAACTTGATTTATATTATTCTTTAATTAAGCCTAATTGATGTTCAGTTTAAGCCAATATTACCAAATCTGTATAGAAAAAATATTCACTTTGTTATAGTTATGAATTTGAAAGACAAAACAAAATATCTTATAACGCAATCTCACTTCGCATCAAAGCATTAGTTCATGTTAGAGCCGCCTAATATGATAGCATTTCGTGCACAAAGGAGGGAGAGCAAAATACCCTGAAGAATATTATATTAACTTTAGTAGTGACTACAACCTATGCGGGATTTCCCTGTAAAGCCGCTCTCAATAGACGGTGTGGGGTAATAAGCTCAGCGATGGGCTATTACGAGGCTAGGAGAGAAATTCGTATTGCCCGAAGGCTAAAAGGTATCACTGCAACTTTTATGTTACGGTGTATTGCAGCGCAGAAGCCGATCGTAATCGAAATCGATTAGAAATAGTCCGATTTGTCTGAAAATTATACAACAATTGGCTGCGTTGCTACGTTTGCTTGGTTATTTTCACAATTAATATTTAGCAAACAAATTTTCACAAAGTGTTCTGAAAGAGCTCGCTTAAATTGTTTTCAATAAATACTCGATAACATGTGGTTCACGGACGCGTGTGCTAAAAATAATTAAAATTTCATTCTGATGTGAATTTTTAATACATTTTGAAATACATGTTGAAATTGTTATGTGTTGTCTATGTGGGCCATAACGTGCTATGAAATAATGATTTTATAATTATATTTTCGAATTTCAGCTGTTACGTTACGAGCCTGCCTCCAGTAAAGTATGTATCAAGAAGAAATAAAGCAACTGTGGCTACGAGCCGCGCCACGTAGGTGGGCGGTATTTCTAAACCAACAAAACCTTTTCTTCGTACGGATCAACACGACTTATCTAATGGTGCGATGTTATTTCAAGGTACAAGCTAGCAACAGCTCTCTACCTTAAGCAGCTCTATCTCGGTACGGCCCAATTTAGCCATCTAAGTTCTACCACTCAGGAAAAAAACAGACTATTGACTTCGAAAATTGATTACACGGGTTGCCTATTTTATGACATTAAATTGAATGTTTTTATTTCGATTACGACCACGGTGCCTAAGAGAACTCGGAAATGAAAATGTCTACTAAATTCGACCCTTTAAGAACAATAATGAGACAGTTGTTTTATCGTTGAATCGCTGTTATTGCTTAAAAAATCAATGTGAAATATGGAAAAAAAGCATATTTGAATAGAATTTTTTGGTAAAATGGAATTATGAATTATATATACATAACATCACGCCTATACCTACCTACATCCCTAGTAGTACCCTCCCACGTTTCACTAGGTTATGGAATAGATGGTGAGTCTACTGCCATATACCGAGCACAAATGTAGACTCTGAGCCACATCTACAAATTTTACTCTACTAGACTTTCTACTAGAAAATCTAAGTTGAAAAGGTGCAACCTGACCCGGGATTTGAGCCCAGGACCTAACGATCGGCAGTCGCGCTTGCAACCAACACGACCAACGAGGCAGTCAAGGCTTCTTATTTATTTGTATTAATTGGATATAATGTAAGCGATTTCTAAAATTGTGTGCCTCCGTTTTTTATCCATTGCAACGATATACCACTGGAGTCGTTGCAGCCGACGACGAGATCGATCAACCGACATAACAGATGTAACGCGGGTGTATAACACTCCTCAGCACACCCCTTCGAGGAAATACGGCATGATGTTACATTTGACAGCTTTAACAAAGACACCTACCTATAAAGAATGTGAAATTAATTTTTTGGTGTCAGCGAAATTATCTATTTATATTAAAACGATGTAACCAAGTCTGATATAATGTCACCAAATTTAATTGAATAGGGCTCGCTTACATTTTATGGCACGACGAAGCTAAAACCACGGCGTTAATCTCCTGGTTAAATCAATTGCCAAAAATTGTATTTCACTAGACGTCAGACGTTTAACTCCGGACCTTATTACAAGGGGCTAAGTAATCGTTTTGCACGCCTGTCTCACGTGAACAGAGAAGCATATCAAACTATATTATTTTCTCTTTAAGCGCCGTCTACGAAACTGCACAACTCTCGCTAACGTTCCGCAAAGGATAACGTCTCTTAAACGGATCCCAGAGGGTTCATTTTTCTTTAAAGGTGCAGGGAACGGAGTTTTTATTGAGAAATTTATAGAGCGCGTTTAAGAGCGTCACCGCGCGGGCCGCCTCCACGCCCTTGCGGAGACATCTCACTGTCCCTTTATTGCTTGCTTGAAATTAATGTGTCGACCTCACCGCTAAGGATTTTCTGCTTTGTGGCGACGCTTATCGGATTTTATTACGTAAATATTTTACACGGAAATGAACTGAGTACGCAATAATGCGCTAGTCGTCTGAGATGTCAATCAATTATGTTGTAGTTTCCTTTGCATCTTTATTGTTTTAAATATTAAACGCTCTAACATTTTATATTTCTATTCGTTCTCAAGTAAAATGATATAAAACAGAAATGAATTTAGAAATTGTGATCATTTTCAGTTATGTGTTATAAAAGTTTCTTAGGATAGGTTTAATGTTTAAAAATGAGGTACACAAACGCCACCACATTGCCGAGTTGAGATATACAAAATTTCCGTCATTTTTACGCACGAATGAAAATAATATTTGTATAACTAATAGAACCCATATTTACATTAAACGGAAATGGTTAATGCAGATAAAGGCAAATAGGTAAAAATAATGAAATGCACTTTAAATATGTCGAACCACGTTAAATTTCAATTAACCGCCATTGATAATGAACTGTTGACGTTGCTCGAAACGTTACTGTTTGTCTTTACACTCTCGTTAACGGAATAAGTATCGCCAGTGGCGCTTATTAACATTGCTCGTTTGTTAACTTTAGGGCCGGCTCGCCACTCCACGCGATGCACGTGGGCGGGTGTAATTTTCAGATTAGTTTGTTCAGCAGCTAGGAGGGCGCTACACCGCAAACATGAGGCCAATGTAATGCTTTTCCGACTTTGCCATCGAATCATTATCTTCTATCCAACTCTAAATTGTAGTTTATACTATAATTTTTGAACTTAAAATCATTTTACTGTATATCATACCGTCAATAAAACAATAGGTGTATACGCGTATCATTGCCTTTTGTATCATATTATGGATATTCATAATATTTCCATAGATTGTTTTAACGCTTGAAACCAAAACACATTTACATTGCTTGTGAAGTTTTGTTAATTAAAGACAAGAGGATAATACGCAAAGAGCTGTGGGAAAACGATCCCGATTTTATATTTCGTGTGTTTAACAATGATTATATGTATAATTCTCAATAATTGCGATTAATCTCGATTTCGCACTCTAATATCCATGATAAAAAAATTGAATTCCCCCACAGTCTCTATGTCAAGGATGCTTGAAAATAAATCAGTGCCACCAGATGTTTATTATCAGTTTCGCGGAATAAATAAAATCGTATTATATTCTTGAGCGGGCGATCTCGACGGTCTATAAATCATTTTTATTGTGCTGTCGAAGGGTCTTGGGTAATAGCGAGCTCGAGGCTAAATTGGGTCGACTTCCACAATAAATAGGTAATCGTCACCGTCAACGTATATTCTCTAATTACTTGCATAAACCGGGCTGATTATAACAAATTGGATATGTTAAATAATTTGAGATAAGTAGTTTTGTAAAATAAAGATTAGAACGTTAGAAGTTGATTATTGTTACAATGTTATTTCAATTCAATCAGCATGTTCTGATAGTTTTACCAGTAATTAAAGTGTCTCAAAGTATATCATGATAGCAGTTTTTTCAGTCCATTCCAATCCGTTGACCGATAATATCATAGTAGGCTAATTCCTGAAGCCCGAACCAGATCCGTGATTTTAAGTGATGAGTGTAAGGCCGGAAAAATCATCAATTAAGCTTAAAATGTTGTTCCAAAGCTCCATCGATCACTTCTTTCCATTCTTAGGGAGAGTTCTGACCAACAGTCTAACCATGAATGATGATGATGAAGATGATGAGAGCGTACTGTCACCGCAGTAAGCCCGCATATCCTTCATCTTCGCTTAAAAGCATATTTCAACTTGTAGGTCATAAAAGTATTTGTCGATTTATATTATACAAAATACTTACAAATATTTATTTCTACACGGCAAAGTGGAGATAATACTTAAAAAAGTATATGTTCGTTCCCACAATTGTTAATATGAATTAAAATATATCTTTCCTTATGGTGGTGAGAATTGGAATATAAGGTTACTAGTGTTGATGACCTGTTTTAGTAGGTTTATAGCATTAGCGGATCGGTTTTACTTAAATTACGCGTAAAACGTTTTAACACAATATTTAGGGATTAAACCGTATTCTATAAGTAACCCTTCGAATTTTTTAAATTCCTATTTTTTCCTGAACCATACTGAAGTATTGGGCAAAAACCACTCATTACGGGAAGCCTATGTTCAGCAGTGGACTGAGACAAGCTGATAATGCTGATATTAAGTATTTCCTAGTTGTTGTTTTATTAATTTGAATCTTCATGTTTTAACAGATATACAGAGTCCTGAAAATTTATTGCTAGCGTGATATTTTTAATAAGTGTACACTTCGGTTTGAAAGTTTGTCAAAGCAAAAACGTCGTAAGTGGTCTATTAGTTTTTCTCAATTATAATGAGAGCACGGTATACGTAGAGTCTGTTCACGTATGACCGGACGAGCGGCGCGCGCGCCGCCGTCGTGCGGAAACAATGAAAGCTCTGCATTACTTCCGGTAGTTACGCCGAGCGCTACCCACCACGCCTCATTGCGTGTCACTTCTTTGCTACTTGTGTCGATATTCTCCTGTCATGTCGTACTACAGATGACTAATGAACCTCAATACGTAATGCCTATAATTTCTGAAGAGGTAGGCAGAGGAGTGCAATATCTACATTTTCACTTTTCACCGGTAACCTTTAAGTTCCACTATGGAATTGGTGGTGAGCCTATTGCGTACCGGGCACAAAACCAACTTCGAGCCACTACTAGAAATGGATGTGAAACTACCATTTGTCTCTACAATATCTCTTGTATACTTTCAGAAACATTATTTTGTCTATGTTGTTCGTTAAACCGCCCTTTACCGGGGTAGCGATCTATGGCTTTGAATCTTCTCATTTTGAGAGATATACCTGTGTCCATTACTGGAACGATAAGAGAGTTGACTCGAAAAGCCTTGTTAATCATTTACGTTAAGGCAGTAACTTATATATTTTAAAACAAAACAAACGATTGCTACAGTATATCGTTAACTGTGATACATGGGCCATTCATTCATCTATATAGTGTTTGGAATACCAAATATGATTACGAGTATATTATAAGCGATGAAATGTATCGCTTTCCATTACGTTGTGCCGCAGGAGGTTAAGACATGCCACTGTCCTATTTACAATACCGTCACAGACGCGTGGATACTATAACGCAACATTATTTCAATGGCTTTGACATTCTAATAGGAAGCGCGGCGGGCTTTCAATACGTTGTTTGTGCGAGTGGGTTCTCTAGAAAAATATGACAGTCGAGCTGTTAGCTGCATAAAGTTATTTATTCTCATGTACAAAGACTCGCACGTTAACACAGTCAAAATAGAATGATTTCACTGAAATCGTACACACAATAAAATGGTCACTTCCTTTTCCCCTCCTGTACTTTATGAATAATAATAACACTCACACATATATGTATATTGTTTTAGATATGTATATTTTGCTTAAACTACTTAATATTAAGCTAATGTCATAGTTGCATGTACATTAATTATCAGCGATATTGAATAGTGAAATTTTAATTGTAGTGAAAGATCAGTTATTAACATCAATAGTAGAGAACACAGTTAGTACAGTAATAAATTCGATAATCAATTAACGCTCTTCTATAAAAAGGGGCGGTGTGTGTTAAAAATTGAGTTACTTTGCTACGAATAGAGTATCGGTGATCATCTAGGTTACCTATTGCTGATTTAGAATTATACGAAGGTGTCTTTAATGTAAAATAAATACACATTTACAAACCTTTAAACTTTTGTTCCACAAAAATTGTACTAAGGATGTAATTGAAAAACGTAATACTTAATAATAATTTGTTACTAATATTGTTACTATAAATAAGTGATTCCTGGGCATCGAATGAGTGAATGAATAAATGAATGAATGAATAATGAGAGAATGAGTGAATGAATAAAAGCATGAATGAATAAAGGAATTAATGAATGAA
>DVOY01000116.1:0-14536 GCA_018237585.1 Apyrrothrix maculosa | reverse complement strand
TATATACACACACACACATATATATATATATATACATACAACGATCATATTTTTGTCCACGAACTTCAAAAACTATGGAAAACAATCTCAAACGAACAAAGTAGCGTATATGCGTAGGTGAGGTTAAAAGTTTTATTGAATACAGTAAATAATACAAAATAAGTAACTCACCGGTACAGTGTTCCCGAGTGTATTTTCTTCACGCTGTCCATGTCTGAAGTTGTATATTTATCATGTCTAAACTATAATGCCGGTTGCTTAATGGGCAGTTAATGTATTAAAAATTAATGTCATTATGAGCTGCTCTTGTAATACTGAAAGCGCACGGCACCTGCAACAAAATTTAATTGGTTAATGATAATGAACGATATTACACAATGATCAATTAACGTCAAAAATTTTTAACATATGTAAGTGAACAATACATTATTATATTACACTAATGTTATTAATAAGTAATTGAGTTATATAAACTATTAAATAATAAAAATAACAAAAAATATTTAATTATGAACTACTGTAACGTACGTTACACTGTACGTTCTTTTTTTACATTTACACCTGGTGTTTTTCTGCTTTGTTTTAAAAAGAATAAGACAATATTCAAATACATAACCAAAAAAATCATTTCTTTATTCTCTCATTGTTAATTGAATGTGGTATTAAAAAATCTCATAATACTGTTGCATTGACTGACTGCACACTGGTTCTAGCATCTCACATATCAAACATTTAAAAAAAATATTTTCTATCCACATTGTCGCAGCGGTTGGTACAATATATTCACTGACTGCTTAGTAAGATAACCGTAAGTATTTTATTACTCTCCGTGCCCACATCATGGCAATTCCGTATCCATATAGAAACTATCCCATCGGGAACCAAACCAGGAATTCCGCTCAGTAACAGGTCGTAGATACGAATGTCAATAGACATGAGTCCCAGCTTAGTCTCGAAATACTTTTACATAGAAAAATATATGTTAGAATTACCCTATTTATTTACAACATTACGTTACGGTTAAAAATATTCGATGTGTATTTGAGATTGACAATATACGTATTAGTCAAAACTTGAAATTTTAACCGGTTCAAACAATATAACATTTCATCAGAGTCATAGTAATTACTGGTACACGCATATTCAAAAAATCGAACGAAAAACTGTAACGCACGTAGAACGCGTATGATAAATCAAAACGGTAGCGAATGGTGGGAGCAACGAATCACGTATTGTTTGTGAGCGTAGTGTACACGCACGAGTGTAATTAGTGGCGTATAGTGGCATCGAATCGCGTATCACTAACATTACAAGGGTGTAATTAGTCACTTGTTTCAAACGAGCACCGCTGGCGTATCGATATCAAGGTTGAGGATAACCGGTGAACCGCACGTGAGCCGTTCGTTTTAATAGGTCACGTTCAAAGTGCTTCAATCTTTTATTTTTATAAAACTCAACACAGCAATAAATATAGATTGCAGCGTGTTATAATATGATCCGTGAAAAAATAAATTACCTACAATTTCTGCTATACACAGTATTGACAGAGTATTTTAATTATCATTATTACGTCGTTACGCCATATACATGCGGAGTAGGTAATATAAAAAGAAGAGACATACCAAAAAATTACGCCGTATTAAACAATTTTGGTACTTTACTACTATAAATGGATTTATGCCCGGTGTATGGCAAGAGGTTCACCCCCTAATCTATAGTGACACTCGACCGTAACTGGTGAAACGTGAGAATGTACTACAGTCCTCTGCCTACTTATTCCGGGATTAAAGGATTATGTTCTACTATTAAATGATGTGTAATAACGTAACAATTAATTAAATTGGGTTGTCAACGGCATTCATGATTGGACCACAACACAACCGGCCATAGTTACATCTGTGGATATTACTATTACTGTATTCTGCCAATATGAAAATGGACACGCCTCTTCATGCGACACATGGATATAGATGCAACAAGTGAAATTTTAAAAGTCACACATTTCAAAGGAAATGAAGTCAAAGCTCATGTACTATTATCAAATAAATGCCGCACGACACTAATATTAAACTAGCCTTTTTTATCTGCACAAATAATAGACAGTCTCTATCTAGCTTCAATTTACAATTCTATATTTAATTCGTTTGTAATCTATTTGTAAATATGAACCACAACATCATCTATGGAATATTTAATGTTCCAAAAGCAGTGCAACTAGGCATCAAAATATGTTTCTCACATGTTCCAGGCACACCAATACAGATACAGAGAACGGGTAAAGTGGCCGGCTCGCGCAGTTTCGGTGATTCTATAAAGAGGCACATATTCAACAAGGGTCTGCTGAACAAAACGCCAAAGAAGGGATCCAGCTCTGCCATCAACACGGTCGAAGAGGTGGGCTTTTGCTTGTTATTGTCGATGTAGCATGCGAATATGAACCTGTCGCAAGTGCATCAATGCTCCTAATGTTTTTATGAATTGATATTGAAAATGGTGTAACTACATTTAGTTAAAAAGTACTGAAATTGTCACTAATTGTTCATACCTAAAGAAAAAAGTATATTTTGACTGTTTGTTCTTATAAATGGAACCCATCCTGAGACTGTATCTGTCGTTTAATTAAATAATGTATCTTAGTTAATTATGTAGCCAGACACCATTTTTAATTTCAGTTCACATTATTTTTTTCTGAATTGTGCTTTGATTGTTGTAACTGTCATATCCATGTTTTAATTAATATTACGTACTAATGAATCACCGCATCATGTGCTGTCCTTTCTTGTACAATGTGTCCTCTTTCTCTCTCTCTTTCTAACCTTCGCGTCCCGTGCTAAATGCATGCATTTTTTCAGAAATCATGCAAAGGAAAGTTACGATACGCAGAAGATGGTAAGGTGGATGTGTCTCATAAAAATATTGTCTTAAAGAATTTGGCTAACAAAATAGCTAGTTCGGAATCCTTGGATGATAATGATTATGAATCGGACGCGAGTAACGAAAGCACGCTATCAGAGGGAGCGCTGAACAAATCTAGAAAAATGAGCCCAAAATTCGTTTCCGAACCAAATCTCAGCGCACTCGACTCAAACGAAGAAACGCCGAAGAATACAAAGAAACGAGGCACGAGATTATTTCGTTCGAAAATAATATCCGCTTCGCAGAATTTGAACAAAAAATATCAAAAACGCAGCACGACGATTCGCGGAACGCCCTCTTCGTGCGTTTCATGTATCGACGACCAAGACACTTGTTCCGAGGCTGAAGTTTCTAACGAAAAGAGACCGATTGAGGACACGCCGAAGAAAACTAAGCCGTGCACCTCAGATATAGAGTTCAAAATGCATTATCTGACGTCAACGCCCGGCATCTCTGAAGCGGTGTTCGACGAGGACTGCGCCACGCCGTACACTATCAATTTCAGACGAGCGTCGATGTCGCCCATTACTAAGTCCACGCAGAAGTTGTCCAAGGCTATGCAGGTTTGCTACAGAATGCTTTTCCATGTGCTTGCATGTGCCATTGAATTGTAAAGCTTTTGTCTTTCCTAACACGTTTACATAACATCACGCCTGTAATCCTTGAAGAGGTAGGCAAAGGAGTGTAGTACATTCCCACATTTTCCTAGTTATGTGTATAACCCATAATGGAATAGATGGTGAGACTATTTCCAAACACAGGGCACAAATCCAGACTCCGCGCCACTACTGGAAAAACTAAATTGGAAATATCTAATAGTTCTTGAACCGGGATTTGAACCCAGGATCTCTTGATGGGCAGTTGCTTTTGCAACCAACATGACCAAGTCGCAGTCAATGTTTCTAACATGGCTAATTAATTGTTTTTTGTTGTTAAAAATTAAGATAGCTATTGTTAAAAGTAAGCTTACATTTCTATAAATCAGAATTCAACCAAGTAAGTAATGTGCTTTCTGTACAAATCACAGAGTTTTGCACCACATATGTTTATTTCCACAAATTAAAATAATGTATTTTTTTTTTAAATTTTATTGCTTATGGTACTTCACTTCTATGAATATTCAAGGAAAAGATTCACACAAAAACAGCCAATAATTGTTCTATTTCATTCGCAGTGACCACAAATGTTATTCGAAACACATGTTTAAATTACAGGAATCGATAATGACGCCTCGATCCAGAAAGCCACTGATTATAACGTCAGAGCAGCGGGACAGTGTGCCGGAGGGCACGCACAAGGACGAGTCGGGCCAGTCGGACATCTACCGCTCGTTGTCGCCGAAGAACGACAGCGACTTCGTTTCTTCGGACGACGATATGATGTCGCGCTCTACGCTCTCTCGGGAGAGGTAAGGAAATGAACAGCTGTAATAAATATTTGAAAAAAAAATGAATATAATAATATCTTGGGAAATCTCCACACACAGCCATCTGATCCCATACTAAGCATCAAGAGAGCTTGTGTTACGGTAATCGGACGGCTGATAAACTACATATATACATAGAAATATATACTTATATAGATATTTTTGTTCATACCCAGACACAGAACAAATAATTGTGCTAATCACACCAATATTTATTCTGGGTGGGAATCAAACCCACAACCCCCGGCGCAGCAGTCAGGTTCGCTAACCACTGTGCCAACGGGCCAGTCAAATAATCAATGTTAATTTGATGTAAACTTTAATTTTAAACTTCCCTTTCCCTTTAAATGTTATTAAATGAAATAAATAACTTATTGTTTCAACAATTTCATATTAATTTATTTTGTAAATATTGGATATTTAGATATTTAAATGATTGTGCATTTAAAATTAACAAAATAATATCATTACTATAATTATATAATCATGCCAGGTTGGATAGCCAGAGAACAAGAAAATTAAAAACTTATGAAAGTAGTAAAACAAACTTCATTAACAATTTTTCTTATAGGCCCGAGTTTCACAGAAATATGATTTATGCACTTAGGTAATCATTCTTTGATCTATACAATTCTGAATGATATAATATCGTTAAATAAACTCATAATATTGAAATCGAGGTATTAAAATTAATCGTTAAATTAATATGTTTTATATACCTACCAACAAAATAATGATATGGTGCTCCTTTTCCATAATGATCAGGACGTTTCGAAACATCAAATATGACTCCCGTCACAGCCAAATGCAACTTGTTAGTTATTATTCCATTGTATTTTTTTAATTGATCTTGTGAAAACAATGGACGCGTCTGAGTTTTAGCGTTATCTTCTTTGAAAAGGCTAATGTACGAAAGATGTTTACGACATAATATTGCCACAATAGTTATGGCAATTGTAATTATTATTTTAGAATTATTTCTAATAAAAGAACGTAAACCCATTTTGATCAAATCCTATTAATTGTGTATCATATTATGAGAATGAATACTATTTATTGATTTCTTGATTTGTCAATGGTGACATAACCACTGACATGACCATGAGCAAAAATACTGAAGGAAGGAATAGAAGTGAGAGTAGAATAACCGATTGTGACGTCTTAGATCCCATTAAAACTGTTTGGAAACAGATAACAGGACAATATATCAAAAATATTTATTTATAGAAAAGACTGTCGTTCATAAATTTCAGTCTAAGCTTAGGTCTTTCAAATTTCACTCGTTTTATCATTCTCATGGGAGTAATGGACCGAATTGACAAGTAAATCGAAAACCAATAGTATGCTAGAAACATCTGAGTGAAATGGATCAACATTTAATTTGAATGTACGAAACGAAAACTTTATTAAAATATGTATAAAATAATGATTTTTATTAAAACAGAATAATTTGTATTACGTACTTGTACACCGCTTTATCTAAAGTCCCTAACAATTGACAGGACCAAGTCCTCAGCCTTTTTTAATTTCAGTAATCGCAGTATATTTGAAAACTGTTCAGCGCAATCGATATCTCATAAAACAATATTTTTACATTTTAAGTATACCTACGTATGCAGCCATTATGAAACTTTTATTATCTGAGCAGTAACAGAGTGACACTTACTCTACATTTTTTAATCACCAAATCCACGAAATCACTTTGAATAACAAATGCCTCTCATGGTTCATAAATATAGTTTTCATGAAAAGTTTTCTTTATTAAATTACTGTCATATTGGACTAGTCAAACTATCAATGAAATTATGTCAGTTAATGACAGATGACTTATTTTGGTCTAACGAGAAATATTGTATTTCTACGAAGTTGTTTATTTGTTGCGTATAATTTCAACACATGTTTTAAAGATTATTTTCTTATTGAATTTAAGATGAAAAACTTTTGTCAAATTAGACATTGTAGTAGATTCTTCAAACGACGAAGAGTCGTTGTAACTGGCCTTGGAATAGTATCTCCCTTAGGTAGAGGCATAGAGTTAGTGTGGAAAAATCTATTGAAAGGAAATTGTGGTATAGTTCAACTTAAAGGCGAAGGATATTCTAAGCTACCTTGTAAAATAGCGGGCCTCATACCTATGGACAATGATGATGAATTGATTAAAGTTCTATCCAAATCAAACTTAAAGACTATGGCTCCAGCTACATGTTTGGCCCTAGTCGCGACTGCTGAAGCTTTAAAAGATGCTAATTGGTTACCTACAATGGATGAAGAAAAAGAAATGACTGGTGTTGCATTAGGTATGGGAATGATTGACTTGAAAGATGTTTGTGACACAAATAATGCTTTAAATTCCGGTTATAACAAAGTGAGCCCGTTTTTTGTGCCTAGAATTCTACCAAATATGGCAGCTGGTCATATAAGCATAAAGTATGGTTTCAGAGGACCAAATCATTCTGTCTCTACAGCATGTGCAACTGGAGCACATTCTATAGGTGATGCTTATAGGTTTATAAGAAATGGGGATGCAGATGTAATGGTGTGCGGGGGAGCTGAAGCATGCATTAGTCCACTTGCTATAGCTGGATTCTGTAGATTACGAGCCTTAAGCACTTCATTCAATGATGAACCGTCCAAGTCATCAAGACCCTTTGATAAAAAACGAGAAGGTTTTGTTATGGGTGAAGGGGCGGCAGTACTTATATTGGAAGAATATGAACATGCATTAAAGAGAAATGCCAAAACATATGCAGAAATTATAGGTTACGGTTTATCAGGAGACGCCTCACATATAACGGCTCCCAAGGAAGATGGTAGTGGAGCCATTCTATCCATGAGCCGTGCATTACGTGACGCTAATATTAACAAAACTGAGATAACATATATTAATGCCCATGCCACATCAACTCCTGTGGGTGATGGTGTTGAAGCAACTGCGATAAAAAAACTTTTTGAAATTCACAGTAGTAATGTTTCAATATCTTCAACAAAAGGTGCCCACGGCCACTTGCTAGGTGCAGCAGGAAACTTAGAAGCTGTCTTCACTGTCTTAGCTTGTCATCATGGAATCATCCCGGCGACAATAAACTTAGATGATCCAATTGATGACTGTAACTATGTTGCAGGAATTCCAAGGGTGTGGGAAGCGGAGAATAGGGTGGCATTAAAAAATTCTTTTGGATTTGGTGGTACAAATGCAACATTATGTATTGCTCAAGTATAGAGTTCCTATATGTAAAAAAACATATATAACACAGGGGATTATTAAAAAGAGCCTTCCTTAAATGAAAATGCTATTATCATTGCATTATAGTATATTTAAAACTGAGTTAGAAATGTTTCCGCTTATAACAATGGCTAAACTGCCAGGGTAACTCCCAGTCATGCTGATTTAAGCTTTTCCATAAAGAGCGAAAATTAAACCATTGTGTACCACATTGTATTGATTCACATATAAGCATTGTAATAAAATTATTTGATCAAAAATTCTACTATATTTCATTACAAAGCTCTCTAATATTTTAAATAGTAAATATCTGTTAAATGCTGGTTTTATCCAGTCAATTATTGAATATCATATGACAGTTGGAATCATTCAACTTGCACCTGTTACATCTTAATATTATTGTTTGTATGTTATTACATAAATTGAGTATATACTATAAGCACCCAAAAACTGTAACAACTTTTAATCAATATCGCTTTGTATATAACATTTGGATGCACCATATCCATAAACAATACATTATGAATTTATAGTGTAAATATTGACAAGAAACATCCGGAACACATGCTATATTCATTTAGGATTTTCAAGTCTTACAAAGATTGGTTTATATTATATTGGCATGCATAAATAACATGCATTCAATATTCTTAATATTGCAACTATGAAACCTCTAGATAAATATTCAGAATGCTAACATAGTGATTGTTGGTTATTGCCCCTGAAATAACATTTTGTCTACTGACTCAAAGTGATTATAGGATTGTGCCATTGCAAAGTAAAACTGCTATTACATCTTATGTGCAGTTTGAATGTTATGGCAGTTTGCAACTATTACACTGACTCCTTGTCTTGTTTTTGCAGTACCAGAGATTGAGGAGTGCTCACACAGAGCTGAGCAAATTTCTGGCGTAAATTTTGTCTCAGTTCTTGTCTTTTCTCTGTTATATTTCTCCTGGATTTAAACTCCATTACTTCTTCTATAGGAATATAACACGTGTCTTGCTCTTCGTCTGATGTACATGTATCCTGTTGGAAATTTTTTTCATTTAATTCTAATATTACTCTAACTCGTTGTTACGCCAAAAACTATTAATATAAATCTACTTACCAACATTTCCTGTAATGAAAGTGTGAAACCCGTGCACGACATCTTATCATTTTTGGTCATATCTAAACAGTCACCCCGTTCATGATTGCAGAATCCTTCAGAACAGGCCACCTCTGATCCTTCCGGGGAGCTCATAAGGGATGAGGAACCTGACAAAGTTTCACAGCAACCACCATTGTTTCCAGATGAATATCCACAGTCTTGAGAGTGTTCATTGGGTGAAAGATTCCCATTTTTAACCCGAGTGTTATCTGATTTTTTAGGTGAACGGCGCTTAGTGTAATCCTCTTGGCATGATTGACAACTGTCCTCAATAGGTTCCTCGTAGCAGTTGCTGATGTTGTATTCTCGCGGCGACATTAGATCGGTTGGTGTATCTCGTTCTTCTAATAAACATTCCTCACACTGACATTTTTCTTCTGGTTCCTCTGAATCAGCCTCCTGCGAGGAACAGATGTTAAATAAAATTCGACATAATCTCCATGGGAAACATCAACCATACTATGACAATCATAATTATGTGCATGCCTATTATAGGTCGGGTAAAAGGGTTATAAAAATTGCACCTTTACTGGAAATGTTACTGACAATTATAGTACAACAATTTTGAGTACGAGACTCAGATAGAATGTTTTAAATATGTGTTACTTTATAGTCATGCAGCGTTTGTTCCGGCAATTGTATCGCGGGGTTACTGAGTTCATACGCGTGTAGCAACTTGGGGCTAAAAAACTGAGTAGACTAAAATATAATAGTGAACACCAGGGCCGTGAACCTTAATGCTCCAGTTATCAATACATAAATCAGGTACCAAAAAACAGAATGGATTCATATTCGAATAACAGGAAAACTACAACGAATTTGCTTCGTTAGTTAAGTGATTGCAAGTGTGCGTGCTGGTCGAGAGGTCCTAGATTCGAACGCCGGGTGGGGGTTATTGGGTTTTTCAACCTTGAAATTACTAGCCATGGCTCGGAGTCTGGATTTAGGCCCCGAATGTATGGCAAAAGGCTAATCACCTATTCCATAGTGGGACTTAAACGTAACTGGTGAAACATGGGAGTGTACTATACTACTCTGCCTACCTCTTCAGGGATTAAAGGCGTGATGTTAAGTTTTTTTTTTCTCAACAAAAAAAACTTTATCATTGTCACCATTTGGTGAATTGAATACAATAAGTGGCGCCGTTGCTTTTAGATCTATAACTGCCTTTTTTCGGGAATTGTTGATACAAATTGTTATTCAGCGGTAATACAATTACAGCTACAAATTGCATCCAAAACAGCCCTTTTACCAACATCCTCACATTATCAGGAACAGCAACATTATTGTCAAAGACTACTTACAAAAAATCCAATACATACAGTAACATGTCCTTGATACATCACCTTGCATTTAATTTCGACGGTCTGACGTTCTTTCTTCTTGCGCCTCTTTAATTTCTTCTGTTCCTTTCTCTGCTGACGCGAGAGTTCCTCTTGAGTTATTTCATCGTACAGTAACTGCAGTTTGGACACGCCACTCTTCAGTTCAACGGCTGTTTCAAATTTCCGATAGAGCGCCTCCACAGTCACCGCCGCGAGAGTCTGGCACGTACCCTCTTCCTCGCGAAGTCTCAAGGAAATGCGTTGCAGGCGTTCGTATATACATATTCCAAGACAGATTAGAACCTAATCAATAAGAAAGATTAATTTCCACTAAAACGGATGAATTTTGAAACATGCAGTAATTATTAAAAGCACATATACAGTCTCAAATTATACACTCCCAAGACATATAACCTGCAGGGAAATTACATTTGTCTAGTTTCCAAGATGCCCTGATTTACAGTATATATTAAAGTTTTACATTCATGATCCATAATAAATAACGAAAAAAAACTTAACATGTACTGTTTATTCCTTTATTGTGGATTGCTATATCCTTTGTGTTTACTTTGGCTGACTGCATCACAGTAGAACAAGCAGTTAAAAATTCCCATTTACGAATAATGTTTTGTGTTGTTTTTGAGCGCCCATAATCAGCATAAAGTTCATTTTATATGATCAAAAAAACTTGACTAGCAAAATATTTAATGTAACTGAACACATGAAATATTCTTCAATGTATTCATTAACAGCTTGTCGATAATACAAATCGGTTAGTTAAAGTTCATGGAGAAGCTTCCCAATTTGACATAGACAAGATAACTCCTTCTTTGTTTGTTCCCGAATGTAATATTTAAAATAAAGCCATATCCTTACCTCTTCCTGAGCTATTTCCAATGTCTTTGCATGTCTTTCACGGTGATTGCCCAATAATTCTGGTTCTGCCCGAGCTATGAGATGTGCAATGTAGTCAGTCTTTGCTTGCAAATGCAAGTGTTTATCCATTAAACATCTTCTGATTCCACCATACAGTGCACCAACATAGCCTTTCTCCTTTTGGGGTTCCTTCTCTTCCACCAGCAACTGATAAGCCCTTAGAACCTGCAATATTAATACAAAACATTAAAAAAACTATTGTAATGATGAACTCCAAGACCATTTGAAGTTATTACATATTATATTGTGTATGTTACAAAATCAGACAAAACCATACCATTAAATTAATGTCTAGTTTGTCAAGTGGTTACAAATGCTACCACCAATCAGGAGGTCCTGGGTTCAAATCTAGGATCAGAAACTATTCGATTTTTATAATTAGAATATCTAGTTAAAAAGTCTACTTGTGGCTTGAATGCAATATTTGTGCCTGGTGTATATCAATAGGTGCACCCTTCCATTGTGGGATGTACATGTAACCTGGTGGAACATGAGTACTGCAATCCTCTGCCTACCTCTTCCGGAATGACAGGCTTGATGTTACGTTTTTTAAAATACCTAATGTAATGATGAAACATCCATATGTAATTACAAATAGAACTGATAATATGTTGATTAGGTGCAGATGTTATTTACTTCAAAGATAATAAAATAACACTAAGTAATACTGTTTTATAACAAAGTTAAAGATAGAAATGGTGAAATATGTGAATGTACTACACACCTCTGCCTACCTCTTCGGGATTACAGAAGTGGTGTTACGTTTTTTTTAAGCCAGAAGTATTTCTATAGTCAAATCCATTATACTTAATGTACATCTCTAATAAAAAATTGGTACCACAAACCACAACTGTTTGTGACTTGTTTTGCTTCAAACATATTATGAAAGTAAAAAATAACATATATATAAGTCTTTGATGACAAATGGTCAGATGTGTACATGCGTATAGAACCTCATAGCCTCACACAACAGCCTTGACAATAACACATACCCTTCACAAATGTAAACTTTTTTATAACCCTCACGAAGATAGAGATTCATATGACTGCCTTCGGTTTTCCATGGTTCATTACCAACTATCCCATACTATCTATTCATAGTGGAAGATAATGGCATACCCAATATTGCTATGAGATACAATTGGATTATGAGAAACAGAATAATGAGATTAGAATTACACAGCATCCTTCCAATTTCATGTTTAAATACAGTATACAATCACGAATAGGCTTAAAATATTGATAATGAGTAGCAAGAAGAAACAAACAGCAGAGAAGTTTTAGATTTCACAGATTATAAACCTACTTTAGTGAAGGATAAAAATGTTCATTTGAATTCTTATCAACATGATAAATTACACAATAATTGTTGACACTGTGACACATTACTGAAGAAGTGTTGGATGATGGATAACTATTTTAATCATCTCATTATCTATCAGAATGCATACCTGTATTTTCCACACACACTTTTACAACATATATGAACAAAAATCATACCGATTAATGAAAAAAAAGGGCTAGTACCTCTCAATGTTCATGAAATCTATGATAATGACATGGGTCAAGATTAATTTCAATGAGTTTGTTATGATAAACTTACTCTGTAGATGTCAGACATGACATTTGCAACAAGGCATTGACCAATTCGTAGAAAATTTACTTTAGCACTTCAATATTTGAAGACCAAATGACCCTTCATGGCATAACTTAATAAAAAAAATTTTACTGTTTTATTAGAACATGTAATTGTCTTTTGGAGTATTTTTAGAATTTTGGAAAACAGAATTCAAATAACGTGTCATCATATATGATATTCAATAACCACTTTGGTCTATTGCTCGCTACACTAGCATACTGTGCAGAGAGTTATCCCTAATGTGACAAATATTTGAATCTATATTATTTAGGCTGTAAGTTGTGACCTGAACTAAGAATACAAATGTGAGACTATCATTGCAATTATTAAAAGATATTGCTGCAGATTACATATTTGTTGAATGTTTAATCATCTTCACAGTTAAAGTTTGTTTATGACACATTACATTACCTTAGTTTTGCAGTCTGCACAAAATCTGTGTTTCCTCAAATAGTTGTGGAGTGTGTCATGAAGAGTATTGAAATGGACTAAGGTGACATGTTCACGGGCAGAAGTCCTCATAGCGTCCCAGGCGGCACGCCACGCTGCTCTTCCGCCCCAGCCCCATGCACTCAGTCCCAAGCCACAGGTTGATCCAGTTGCGCCCCAGCCTCTCGCAGTGCCAGCTTCTAATGAATGTAGTGTGCACCGCTGTGACTTTTTCCATCTGGGTTGGCTTAGAATTAAACATTCAATGCCCGTACTGAAATATTGGTATATCATGTAAAATTAATATTTTAAAAATAAATCATAGTACAAAAACATGTCGAACACAATCAAACTAACATAAACAAACACAAAGTACTCAACAATCATGACAAAACTAGTTATATCATACTGACAACAAATAACATTTATAAAACATACCTGTGACCATTCAGCAAAGTGGCGAGAGACTGTGAATGTGTTACTTTATCTTCTCTAATAGTTATAACCTCGTCTGGTGTTAGTATCAGTGGATCTAATGTAGGGTGTCCTGATTTGCAGAGTTGATAAAAAAGTCTTTCCACACTGAAAAAGCAAATGGACAAATAAATAAAAAAATTTCACTATTCAATGTTATTATGAAAATTGGGCATTTCTCTCTTTCGGTATCAGCATCTTTACAATTTTATTGTCAACAATTAAATTTTTTTAAACATGAATGTCATAGGGCACAATTATCTGTGAAAGAACATAGTTATGGTATAAAATTTATGGTAAAATAAATATTTATACAGTTATTCCTAGTCTGAAGTAATGGTGTGATACATCAAGATTAATATTTGAATTTGTTGAACAATTACAGTATAATTACTTCCTTCTTATTAAAAGAATCATTATTATTACTGTCACTAACTATTTATTATCATGATACTATCACACCAGATCCCTTACTACCTAGGCAGAGGGCACTGAGTGCCAAATATTTCTATCCTTACACACCTGACAGACTTGTTCTTCATTAATCACTTTCAAGAATTAAGTCACTGCGGTATATTTACAATTGTAAACAAAAACAGGATATTGATCGGATGACAATAAGCCACAGTAAATATTCTTATGGGAAAAATGATCATTTTAATACTTTTAATTTTATTTACATATTATATTGGAAATTTTAAAGATTTCATGCCTAATGGCATTTCTCTAACAGTTCATCCAGAGTCATGATGAAAATATAATGGTAGGTATAACAAAAGTTATGGCTATGTATGTATGTTTAAATTTCATTAGTGTCCGTAGACGGGATTAAGTTCGGTATTAAGGGGCTCACTTTGGTATTAAGTGGGATTAAGTTTAGTTAATTAAGTATTATTATTGGATATACATAATTGGTACTACATATAAGACACTGGTGATTGAAGTATAATATTTAAACATAATATACAAATAGAAATAAAATTGGTGAAACGTGAGTGTACTATTATAGACTCAT
>DVOY01000115.1:0-14589 GCA_018237585.1 Apyrrothrix maculosa | reverse complement strand
GATGTATCGATGCGTACCTCAAGCTACTTGAGGTCAAAATTATCGAGATTACATTTTTTATCAGCGTTAACCTCGCGTAAATTACGAAACCGCCTTCGTATTCGTTTCGTTCGCATGTACGAATTACGTGATCATTGTACGTTCTAACACCTCTTAATCAGGGCCGTACGTACGAATCGCCGAAGAAACTTGACCTTCTTTTTTACGCCGAAACGCGAGTAATGGGTGCACATTTCGGATTGTTTCACCGATTTGCTCGTTTTTTTTTTACTGGTAATTCATAGTTGCTGGACATTTTTAGTTATAGCCTTCTGAATGAGTGGTGATTTTCTTGCACAGTGTTGAAAACCGCTAACAATTCCGTTTTCGTTTCCACTTATAGCAGGATATTCTTGTTAGGCCGCTAAATACGAAGAAAGAACTATGAAGTTTTTCAATCACGTTTCCTTATACTTCTCCCTTCACAGATATTTAAAAACCAAGGTATCCGAATTACGACTAGATGGGCTCAAATCTTTAGATAGAAAAAATCGCCGTACAATCTACCCCTGTTAAAGAAACATTTTTATTACACCCAGAGCCGCTTGCAAAATATACTGACACAAAGTGAAATAAATACGAGTACATGGAATGTCTAAAGTTTCTTCTATTACTGTATATAATTATAATTAATTATACGATAAAACATTGCATAATATTCCTAACATTGTTATTTTTTTATAACTATTGTGGTCATGAGAGTTTTATCAGAGCACAATGGATACGCAAGTTTCCTCCTAACACTCATTGCTTGCTTGCTTAAAACTCCACAGTACTTCAGCTCGCGCACAATTATCTCAAATGACCGCTCACAGCCAATTTTCGATATCGCTAAATGTCATGTACTATATATTATTGTTTAATACATAAAAATATAAACATGAATATTTAACTGTAGCCATTTAATATTCCCCGTATTGAATAGATTTTTAACTATAATACTCAAAAAGTACATTAGCGTTATTACTTATTCAAAGGCGTGCCTAGGGCTATACATGTGAGAATTTTTTTTTAAAACTGATTTACCAATTAATTTTTCGATAATTTTTAAGAATTGCCCGAGGGTGTTTATGTTTGATTAAAGACACTTTCCTGTACAAAATTGTTATATAAAACATTCTTTTTTAAATGTACCCATGTCAACTGTGATTGTACGTATGAGTCCGTATCGTACAGGTACTCTTAAAAAAGACAAAATTATAACCTGTCAGAGCCGACGAAGTACTGTCCACATGTCAGTATTTTCAGATTTAAAAAAACAGCTTACGTGACGTGTGTCAACACAATTGATAGTATTGAAGCAACAAAAGTGTTGAATCTAAGCGTTTGCGTGTAAATTCTCCACACCAGACGTACTCTTTCCACTTCACTCACGTCCGGAATTTCATCTGAGATCTGTCCACAGCTTACATCCTTACAATTTCCGTTGGAAAATTCCTGTTCCAATCCAAAAGTAATTCTTCCACAAATGTAAAGCAAATATTTCGTCATCAAATCGTTATCAACCGCAAAAGTAGCGTTCACGAAATCACCACCGTTGATCTCCACTTCTCTTTAAAAGTATAAAATAAAAATTATTAATCATTTCGTCTTAATTCAGTTCAGTTATAGCACTTATGTATATATAGCAAGAAATACGTATTTCGGTAAAATATCACAATATAAACTAATTAATTAATGAGACTAATTGACACTAACAGTCCTATTCGGGGATCAGTTGCAGACGTACACATATGCAAGGCAGTGGCAATTTGTGATTGTCTACTCCTTTGCTATTCTTTTTTACTTTAAAAATTCAAACATCTTATGTCAAAGTAGAGCTGTGTCGTAAACATGTTTAAGATGCACCGTCGCTTTGTTCCAACCCAATCAATTGAACATTACATTTGAACGCATATCATTTGCAAATTTTAATATTAAACAGAAGGGCAAACACTGCTAATCGCGGTTCATATAATCCTTGAGTATTCATGTCGTATAAAAACCCAATCAATATTAATATAAAAAATAATATTGCGATATCTGCGATGTCGTTTTTATAATAACATCAGCCTGCCTACGCGATTTATTGTTTTGGTCTTGATATTATAATTCATAATATTGTTAACAATATTATAATACATGCTGATATATTACAAAGTTTGTGGAAACGGAAAACGTAGGTAACTGTACGAATATCAAGTATGTAAGACGATCACGTATACCATCACCAACATGGTACCATGAATGCCATCTGGTCGATGGGAACCATAGGCGTTATTGTGTGCACAGATTTTTCTTTTTAATATCAATCAGCAGGAATGTTTTCTCGCTTAGGAATAATTGATAACGCCACATCCTGACATGTTTGCTTGATAGATCTTATATTGGAATCAAATATTGCTGCAAAACGGCAAATATACGTGCTGTTGCCTTGCTACTGCTATTGGGACATGGACAGGGCAGAGCAAATTTTAACAGTATATCTATCAACCTACTCATAAAATATATTTGAACCTTTATCGTATGAAATATTATAAATTTATAACATACATTTGTATAGATAATTATAAATAACATTACGCCTGTTATCCCCGAACAGGTAGGCAGAGGAGTGTAGTACACTCCCACATTTCACCAGTTACGTTTACATTCCAATATGGAATAGATGGTGAGTCCATTGCCATACACTGGGCACAAAATTCAGACCCTGAGCCACTACTACTAGAAAATTTTGCCGCAAAATTAGAAATATTGTATTCGTACAGGTTATATTATGAGGTTATGTGGATAAGGAAACTTAATCGTAATGAGTGTATACAGGTATAAGATAATGATAATTTTGTAATTTACTAAGCTTCACTTATTGTTCAATTCTAAATTGTTACAATCTTACGAAAAAGGTGTAACAAGAGGCAAACTTAAAACCTATAGGCTTTTTTACCAAGCAACCGTGGCGATCTCATTTCAAAGTAAGACCTTTTCTGTAATATTTATTGCATATTATATTTTAGACTTACTAAATAGAAAACCAATTCCATATTCAAATATAAAGACGAATCGTTAAAGTTAAGATAAATTTTATTCAGGAAGCCGAACTTGGCTCTGGTCACTGCCAAGTTCGGATTTATTACGGGGCCCGACCTGCCAGTATATTTCTTTTCTTATTAATATTATGTCCGAACGTGAGATTCTTCTTTTTTTTTTAAATACGGGCAAGCTTACCCGCGTGGAGAACATATTTAATTTTTTTTGGCTCAGTTCAAAAGTTTTCGCTATTTTAAATATTCTACTACCCCATTAGGACGCATATCCATTTTGATTTAACGCAGTGCAATTGACTAATACTGTAATAAAAGGTTATAAATTTGCGAGTTCACATTTATTCATTAAATATTCGAAATATACGATACAATAATCAGAAGAATATGAATCTCGCCCTTTTAAAATATTAACATTCAGCTTCTAAGTTTCATATAAATATCGTTAAAGCTTGATATTTGTTGCAACCACTTTTTCATACATTCACCATATTTTTTACTAATTAATTTTCAACTTTGCTACTGTTTAACAATTCTTACATAATAATTATTTACAATGCAAGTCATATTTATATATTCCTGTACCTAACGAAAACAGCCGTATAAAAAAGTTTTCCCTATGGATTTGTGCACTAAATATCTTCCTTCTCGTATATATGACTGAGCATTCCCACATAACCGTAGAGTTTTCCGAGGGTCTAAACTTAGCAAGTGTAATTAAATCGGCGACGTTATATCAGGCTAACTCGATTCCACGAGAGACATCCCGAGTTGAGCAAAATTTAATTTTACTCCAATCTGTATAATTGGGCAACGCAGCCATTATCCGGAAAACCGGTTCTGTAGACGAAGGGCGGTTGGCACGCGACGTTTCTTAAACGGCTACTCAGCGTGCCCTAAATTTTACTAACGCAACGTATTATGTACTATGCATATACACTGACGTTTATTTGTTTAGTCAAATCACTTCAGTGGATTTGTTCGTTCATATAACAATTTACATAAGATCTGCGAAGCAAATAAAAAAAATGTAACATCATGCCTGTAATCCCCGAAGAGGTAAGCAGAAGAATATAGTACAGCCTAACGTTTCACCAGTTACGTTTTACGTCCCACTATGGAATGGGAGATGAGCCGATTGCCATATAACGGGCTCAAATCCAAACCCTGAGCGATTACTAGGAATTTTAAGTGAGAAAATCCAATAGGATCTTCTCACTTAAAATTACCCGTCTCGGGATTTGAACCGAGGATCTCTCGATCATCGGTCGCGTTCGCAAGCACTTGACCAATGAGACAGTTCGTAAATAATATATCAAAAATCAAATTAAATACAAACGATCACGAACGCCAGCCGTATGAAAGGATTGTACAGCTTGCGCAAACGCTTTCGAAATGTGCTGCGTACTATACTTTACTCTAACCACCCACACGGAATCTAGCAAGACGATACACGTCCCCGCAAAGTTGTCCCTCCCACTAAAACAATACACGCCAGTCTCCTCCTTATCTCCGAAATATAAAGACGTGATTTGGTTGTATATAATAACGCGGCTCGTGTTACCAAGTCGCCCATTGTATTCAACTTGGTTTTGTATTACTGTACCTAATTTATAGGCACAATGAAGTTGTAATTTTACGATTATCGTCCTCGTAATGGGACATTTTGCCACTGATTGGGCTTGAAACGTCTTTAATGTATCGTCACTAATTGAAAACGCGGATAATTGACGTTATGTGGCAACCAAAGTTATTATTACCAGTGTGCGATTCGACTTCGTTCATGTTCGACAATTCCTATGAACTTTGGTGTCCGGTGTCTGTACTATGAGATCGCGACACTATTATTGTTATAAAACAGAGTCTCAGATAAATAGATGTAAATATGTGTTTCATATAAATGTATGCTGTGCCTAAAGCTCATGTCGTCCACCTAATATTAAATACTCGCTACCCTTCTATATCTTCTCAATAGGAGCTATTTATTCATTGCATTATTCTCCTGCATTACAATGCAGGTGACTCTTCCAGGTTGGATTTCACGTATAATATGTCAAGACTATCTTTAACGTACAGTAACATCACATCTGTATTTCCTAGAAGTTAGTAATAAAAGAGTGTAGTACACTCCAACGTTTCACTAGTTTCAACAGTATCAGAATAATTTTAGATTATTAACATTGGCGGTTAGTTGGCACTTATGTCCAATTGTACGTTATTAAAATCTGATTAACTAGTTACCAAAAGCTGCAATAACCAGATAATATTAAAAGCCTTACGTGCACTCTTGCTACTTCTGAATTAGAATAAAGTAATCCTTGGAATACAAATATATAAACTTTTTATGAACAAGAATTCATATACCAGAGAAAATTAGTTTGTGAATTGTTTTATTATCCGTATAGCCGCAGGTGTAGGCAAAACGGTTGAAGGTTTACTAGGACACACTGAAGGAGATCCAGTTCTACAACGCGAATATTATTATTACGAAACCGCTGTTATTGCACAAATAGAGCTGGAAGTATAGAGTTATACAATTTAGGATTTTGGTTAATTTATCGATAATATTAATCTTGATTATAATTAAAATAAATGTCGAAATAAATTTAAAACAGTACTGTTGTCTCCTCCAAGAAGATCATAAATTTAACTAACATTAATATGTTTATTAATAAACAATAAATGGTTTAATACAAATACGTGGCTTATTTTAAGCATTGTAATATAATATAAGCGACGTTGCAATCTGTGAAATAAAGTTAGAAGCAAAAAAAAAACAGCGCTGCTAGAGCTTAGTACGATAAGTTAGACTATATCTCATAAGTTGTATCCAACAACGAGGACAAAGTTCTCAATCAACTCTCCAAACTTCCTCCAAAACATTTCGCCCCATACCCAATCAATGAGTATTAAAAACAAGTGATAAAAGCAAACGTGCGGCCGTAAAACCACGGAACGTAAAGTTAAACGAAAAAGGCGCACAAAACTTTCCTCCTCGAAAGCCTTGAAAGTTAATAAAAATCGGTCCCAAATGACTACGGCAAACTTCGCCGTAAACAGACCGATATTCTGCCGATACTGTAAAAAAACTCCCCCCACCCCTATAAACAAGGAGAGAGAAAAAGTAATTTGTCAAGCAAATCCTCCAGGTCCCCATTTAGTCCGGAATGTGGAAAGCCAGAAAGAAATAGCAACAGATTGCACGACAGAGACAGATTCAGCAGGGTTGTCTGGTGTCCTGATTTATGATGAATGCCCCATTAATGATTAATGGATGCTTTTACACGAGAGATTAAATTCGCTAAGAGGCGATAATATCCTTTTAGATTGAAAGTAGAGACGGAATTAACAAACGGAGATACAAAAAGGTTCAGATTTTGAATAAATATTAATGTCATGGAAATGTTTGCGAGCAACGTTCCTCGTTAATCCTTAAAGCATATTTAAAATGTAGCTAAGAGACTTAAAGTAAAATTGCTTTTCTCTTTTTATAGAAACAAAAATGAGCAACGAACATTACAGATCAATTTAAACTTATCGGAATTACGGATTTGAAAGAAGAAGCCATAATATAATCAACTTTTGTTACTTGTAATTTTAAAAATCATGATCCATCTGTTTTATCACAAAGCTTTGACTTGAGATCCGTAAGAAACCACGAGTTTTCCACAAAAATATATTCTATAACAAAATTTAAAAGGTATGTGTGAAAGATTATCAGTTACGCTTAATGTTGTCGATCTCCTTATTATGAAATTATGCGTATTAAATATTTGCCATCTTGAAATAAAAACAGAGCGATACAGAAACGGGTCCAGATATCGGCTCAAGTCCCCTAGCCGTCAATTACTGTGATTAATGAAGCCTCTGAATATTGAAACGTTTATTCGAGCAACGCAAAAGTATTATATTACTTGGTAAAGTGGCGTAACGTTCCCGCCTTCCGGCATCAACTTTTAATAAAGTCGGGCCAAAAATTACGCCTTGTGGACCCCACTCGCGGATACCGTGGTCACTGAGCAAGTTATGGTTAGTTACATTATTTAATGATATTAGTAGTAAGTGTAGAAATGTAAAGAAGAATAATAACGTTGATCTGACATTAGTAGGTGGTTCTTTTTGTAAAGTGTCTGTAAATGTTTTTGTGCCATATAAGCTCGTTACATTACTGAAGCAATTTTTATCGCACATACGCCAACAAAATGGTAAATGATTTCATTCAATGAATATTTTAATCAATGCCTTACAATTAATTAAAACATTTAATGAATATTTCATTGATAATTATAAATTTTAAAACAACAAAGCCATTTGGAATGATACAAAATTTCATTACAAGTCAATTTTAATTATGATTAATCTCACAAAGTCACGATGAGGTAGCATTGTTCCGAAACTGAGTAGGAAGAACAACGCAAAAGTGTGTCTCCGGTGTATCGGACAACCAAATTGAACATTTTCGTAACAACGACCGCTGCTAAATTAAATTATGAATTCAGAATTGATTTCGCCTCTCCTGCCGTGAGCTGTTTCGAAGGGCAAAGATTCAAATAAGTTATCTGACAGTAGCAGATGATTTTCATGACTAGCTGCCGGCTAAAAATCTATTTCATCTTATTAATGTCAGTCACGATTTCCGTATTTACTGTTCCTCTTGGGTGTTTTTGCTAGGAATATCATTTTGATCTCATTGAGCAACTCGAAGACCGGTTGCGAAATCGAGTGGGTGCCTTGTTTGTGGTTTTAGATAAATAAATAGTCCAGCCTGTTGGATCTGTTTGTGCTAGAGTTTAGATTGGATCGAACTAGTTTGAACTACACGGATAAAGTTTTAGTGATTTATTTGTGTATCATTATTTATGCTGTAAATGTAAAAAAAAACTAAGTTCACGCTTGTTATCCCTAAAGATAGGTAGGCAGAGGTGTGTAGTACACTCCAACATTTCGTTACGTTTACGTACCATTATGGAATAGGTGGTGAGTCTATAATCATACACCGAACACAAATCTAGACTTCAACCTACCACTAGATATTTTAACTAGTAATTCTAATTAGAAAAAGCCAATAGTACCCAACCCGGAATTTAAACTCAAGACTTCTTGATCGGCGGTCGCGCATGCAACCAACACGACCAACAAGGCAGTCATTTTACGCTTTAAACACTTTTAATTTAAATTAATCTAACAAACCGAAAAGTTCGTATTCTATACACTGCAATAAATATTAGGATAAGAATTGGACAAAATTGATTTATTATTTTGAATGGACCTGAACCTTTGTATCAACAAATACAATATCAAATGGCAAAAGTTTGTAAAAGAGAGGAAAACATCAATTCTCGACCACTAAAGGCAATTGTCTCATAATATCGGTTGACTGCCAGGAAAAATAGTCATTTTAGAGGGGCAACTATTTTTTCCCAGTTGGCAACATCTAGGCGCTTTATAGTGACACTTAACCGCAATCAAGAGGATCATTAGCTTGTAGATGCCTGCCAAATATCTCTACTCTCCTCTTACTATTTTCTCACCCTTATGCGCGAAAGACGTTGTAACACACACCTTTTTTGGAAGGATCTTTATCGGCCATTGCCAAGTTTTACATTGTTTTTATTTGATGCTAGACGCAAGTCTTTTCCTTTATAGTCAGATGTGAACTTTTAATTTTTAAGTAGCACAACCGCTAGTTTTAAATGTTTACGTGCCGACGCCTTAAGCCCTTTATTAATTTTATTCCACAGTATATTTAAACAAGTGATTAAAACAAATTAAAAAATAACGTAAACACGAAAAGGAACAGTTAGCCTTGAGCCGAAAAAATTCAAAATGTAAAACTTAGGGAATCACTCCTCGGCCGACGCCGTCGGGTAAAAAAAAAACAAAACATCAATTTTAATGAGTCGAAAACCGAGAATTTTCTCTTCCATTTAGAGAGCAATATTTTTTCTACAACATTTAATCAGAGTAAGAAGTGAAATGGTAATTTGTATGGACCACTCGATGTAAATTTTATGCAAGAATTCGCTCGCAGCTCCCCTCTCCCTAAAAGGGGAAGATTTTTGCAGCGGACAGAAAATTTTGCTTAGCCAAGTGAAATTTTAACTGCCTCGACAGAGACAGCTCTGGAAATGCGAATACTTAATGCTAACTTACTTCCCGCTGGTTCATTATACTACATAATTTTAGAGGGGAAAAAATTCAGTTCCAAAGGGTTGTCTGTCTATACTTTTTATTCCTATCTTTCCATAACGATCACTCCACTGAGCAGACATAGCACTTCATTTATATATAGGAAATACGATTACATAATAGAGTCTAAGGTTTAAGAGAGGTTTAAGAGAACCGTAAGGGTGTATAACTAAATTCTTAGCTGTCTGCAAACGCTCATAAGATTGAATTTCGCAGAAGCCTACACATTATGTCATTGTTTCAAAGAAAAAGTTTAATAACTTCGAAAATATTTTAATTTAAGAATAACCCTGGAACATTATCTAAATCCCCAACGAGCTGGACGCCCAAGTGATTTAATTCAAGTTCTTACAGTGAATTAATGAATCCTTGCCTCCATTTGAAGGCAGTTACCGCTAACTTGGAAACGATACTTTCTATTTGTTTCAATTTGTCAGATTTTTTAAAATTTCATGGCTACGCAATGTATCTATCTGATACAAATAGGAATGTTTAAATCATACTTAATAAAACTCCTAGAAATCTGCCCACGTCTTCTCAGAATACATGCTTGATGTTACGTTACGTTTTTGATAGAACTTCAATTTATAATAACGCTATGTCCGCTGGGTCACTAACAATTCTCATATAAATTAGTTTTTCTATTAATAAAAGAATTATCTATTCCAACTAAATTGTGGAATATTTAGTAGAAGTATAAAAATAGCGAGCTTAAAATAATATTTCCTATTTTAAAATGCTTTATACGTCTCCGAATGTATCCAAAGCTTCACTTAAATCAGGCTAAAGCCGCCGGCCAGCGAAATGTTCAAAGTTGAATAAAATAAAATTTCTGAAAGTTCCTAAAGCAAATTGCCTGCGCGAGTCTGTTCATGACAGTTTATTTATTTGTGTGTGATACGTCCTCATCTACGCCCATAAAATAATATTTTTGTGTATGATATGCTTCGAATTTAACTAATTGCATAGCAAATTTTGTGAGTTTAAGCACGGTCATCAGTGCTAATTTCACAATATTTCAAGGTAGTCGAAACAAGCGCAGAACAAATTCAGCTGACACTACTCAGATGTTAGGTAACTTTGGTTGAAACCGAATTTTTTATTAAGCGTCACGTGCTATCGCTCCAATTACACATAAATTACATTGCCTTAATTACATTACTAACTGCAGTATGTCTAGACTACCCACCGTCATACAGCAACTTTTGCTTTTAACATATGTATTTTTAGTGTTATTTTCTTGTCTGCAATGTTTCAATGACGCTTTAATTTTATGGGATCTTAATCAGTTTAGATGGTCATAGAACAAGGCGATTCCGTTGTCACAAAGCTTTACATCAAACCATTTTATACCGTCGGGAAAACGTTTCCCTAATTGTCTTATTTACGACTTATTTGATATTGAGTTCGGGATCACTATTGACAATTTATCACCAGAGACAGCAGTTCCAAGTGCGAGATGGCCGTCATTACTGTCATTAACTATCGGCGATTCGTGCGCTATAAATGGCACACCTAATAGAGACAAACGGACCTATTAAAATATTAAGGTGACTGCTTCTGGAGCGATGTTAAGTGGATCCGCTAGAATAAATAATAACAAAACAGTTAATGAGGAAGTCTCTACTTAAGAGTCGACGAACGAATTAATATGTCACTTAAAAACTGTAGAGCAGGAAACAAATAATATTTTAACGCTAAACCTAGATTAGGTCTCGTTAGTCACTGGGGCAGGGAGACTTGTGATTAATACGACTTGTTACTTGAAAGTTGGTATGCACCAGTACCATGATCAAATTAGGAAGTCGAAGATATACTTAAATATAAGAGTGTGTTACATTACCTACTTATTTAAAGATCTTGATATGTTAGGCATCTCAATGATAAATTATCGCTATGATCCCTTGGACATCGATAGTCGATCTTAAGTTATTCCGAAAAGCAACAACTAGATACAATAAAATGTAACTGGATGATTTGAATAGGGACAAAAGCACTCCATTTATTTCAAACTGTCTTCCTGACTATAAGCGGTATCTTCAAAGAGTTCAAAATTCTTCTAGTTTCCATAGATTATTACACCTAATTAAGGCTAAACTGGTTTCTGTCGAGCGATTTGAAAATAATTTCCGGTAATAATAAGTATTTTGACTTTATCTCATATGTATTAAGTTACCGTAGATTGTAATTAAAATATTAGTTCAGCTGGAATTAGTCTAACGAGTGTGAAGGGAGTTTATCCAAACGTATACATTACCGTTTGCCAGTGACATTTCACCATCTATAAGTCAACGATCAAGTTTGATTCATAAATGTACATTAGATTGTAACAAAGATGTAAAGGGAAAGTCATGAAAAAGGAAAACATATATTTTTTTTATTAACAACTACTAAGCTCGTACTTGAATTGTTAAAGACTAGAGGCGAGGCTCTGAATTTATCGTTATAGTTTACTTAGGAAAGGTAATAGCTTCCACGGGTGATATAAAGGACGCGATATAACAGCGCAAGACAGAGTTGTGATATACAGTTTGTGTTGCTAGTTTTAAAGGTATTGCCGTGAGTTCTGTGAAAGGCGGTCATAAAACTTACCAGGCCTCGAATATTAAAATCGTTATTAAAACATTAAATCAAGACCAAAATATTTTTATTGATTATGATAGCGCTTATTTAATCTAAAAAGGACATACATTTAAAAAGCCAAGGCAGGGTTAATTTATGGAGGTAATTAAACTTAACGTGTTTTTTGTTCATCACCGATGAAAGTTAATGCTACAAATATATGTACGCTAATTGATTTTAATCTGTACAGAACCATTAAATGATCAATATTTTATATCGTAACATTTATTAACTGCTAGAACTACGCGGTGTCAGACTGATTACTCCAGTATGTAATTTACCATTTATCAACCTCAAAAGCGGCTGTTGAACGAAAGGAAGAATCATTAATTTAAATTTAATTTCCTAAATTCTAGGCCTTACCTGCCTGTATCAGGATCATCATAATTGAAAGTTTCTCTAAACACAAGAACTTACATTAATAGCATCTGGTACTTCCTCGCTTTCGCTTACTGCTAGTGTTTACCTGCAACAGGGAGAATTTATTATTGGCCTGGAAGTTCTCGTAAAGACATTAATTAAAGACGTCTGTTCGCTCAATCACGCACATTATTGCGTTACTAGCTGTACGGGGTTCTATTTGCTCGGCAATCCGCTTTCCGGTCGCTGTTATTCGATTAAAGATAGACATTACAAACTAGAACGTTTGTACACAAATCTTGAAAGTAAAATTTGATTGATATTTGTCTTCTGATATGAGAACAACTTTGAATAGGAAGTTAGATAAAATTAAATATATCAGTAAATACGCAAATGCTTCGTCATAAATATCGTAACTGATATCGCTGAGTGTTTTAGGTGCCACTTAAAAGAGGTGACCATCATTATGCTTTTAAGTGGTCTCTTAAAACCGCGATAAGAGTTTTTGCTTCAAAAAATAATAAGGCCTCGTAAGAAGGTATAAACTGTAAACCAGTAGGCATAAACACAAACGAACTAAATAAACGAATGCGTTTAAGCGTTTTAACTAAGTTATGCGACGACACGTACAAAACCAGACAACGTAGAAGCGAACGAACAAAATAAAACGGGAACATCCGAAAATTTCCTTTGAAGAGGTTTGCACAATAAATCTTTTAATCCTCTTACACAATTTTATCGAGATTGCCCGGACGGGTGCTCGGCTCCTTTATTTTCTGTCGGCTCAGTAGCAGGACGAGTCGAATTTTTTTCCAATGTCCGGTTTTTAATTAGTTCTCATTTCGAATGACGATATTAGATAAATCGATTACAAGATTATCTTTATCGCTTTTATTGTTGCGTGATAAATACTGATTCTGCTGACTTTTATCCACGATTGACGGTGCTTGCTTGTAAGAGTTTTGTTATTGTTCGTAAGGTCGTAAAGAAATCTTAAGACTGAAGTATGCGTTCGAACGTTCTTGAAGAAACTCCTTTACTATAGGCTATTATATTAAACACGCCGAAAATCAGAAACGATTATCCACGTAAACTTTAAGGACCCTGATGTATCAAATTAAACGAACAAGAATCCTTAAAGCTCCAGAGAATTGAAAATACATCAATCACAAACTGGCAGATGATAATAGACAATGTTAAAAAGAAACTTGCTTCATAAAAAATATTATTGATGAAGACAGGTAGAAGCGTTCTTACATCAGATATGTACAGGACGTTTTGATGTATTATTCTATTAGATACATATCATATACGTATGCCTCATATGCTACGGGCTCTGCTTCAGATAATAATGTATTGTATATTTTATGAGCCTGGTTTCTCTGGGAGTATGTATAGCAACTCTTTAGAATTGCAGTATGATTCCTAACGTTGAAAGTATTCAGTTTATCATCTAATACCATCTCGGTTGCCATTTAAATAACCCCTTTTTTATTCCGATCACCTTGAGAACAGTTCAGTGCGACGGTATTCAACGTTAGAAACTAAATTCTCTCCCAAAAATTTTTGACAATCTAAATTTAGTTTTATAATAATTTATTTCACTGCGTATACAGTTTTTATAGTACTCTTAATAACATTCGTTTCTCTGATCCGGCATTCGGTAAGATTTCTTCTGTAACATGATACGGGAGCAGCTTGTACTGTTCTATTTTTTGTCATATGTTTTGTCGTCTGCCCCTATGTTGTGGCACAATAAAACGCATCCTTATCTCCTTCACTATGTTTTCGTTTAAAAACCATTTTTCGTTGCTTCATTTTTTTTATTTACGCTACCGCACTTTACAGCCCTCATCGTCTCGCTCGGCTCTCAGGGCATTCTAGTCTCTATTATGTTACTGTCAATAAATAAAATCCCTCAAAGCTAAAATCAGTTCTGAATAAAGGATGGGTCTTTTGTCTCTCGCTATTGGTTCTTTTGTCCTTTATAACACCAACGTCTATTCGTTTACCGTTGATAGAATATTCCATTTTAATATTTCTTTATATTTCGTGCAAAAGTTCACCTTTTTGCGTGCGTAAACTTTTTTAGATACAATTACTATGTTATACTGCTTTAAATAGAATAGATGATTCGATAAAAAACTAATTTTCTGTATGATGCCAAATAGATGAGAGAAAAATATTGAAGTCAATTTGAGTATCAAAATAGTGTCGAAAGGTGATGCAGGAATTATCGCGACCGCGTCTCAAACTCGCATATGAAAACAAATTGTTTATACAGATGTTCAAATAAAGCAAAAACATGGGACAACTGTTCAAAAATTTCGCCAAAACGGAACAGATGTTTGCTTTAGTT